>ML802993.1:238063-269070 GCA_009831015.1 Picea engelmannii
ATATCCAATGAGAAATGAACAATAGTATAAGAGTTACACCAATACACCACAATACACCATGCACAATATATGAGAAATAATCAATAGTTATTGTTCAAGGGAAGTAATGACTTCCAAAGGTAGCTATAGCTTTCAAATGTAAATGGAGGGATATGTCTTCTCAATACCATAGTGATTTCACCATCTGAATCATTCTAGAAAAAATGGTAAGATGACCTGAAAATAACATACCTTAGAACACATCACCAAAAGACTTCATCCTCCCTTGAAATCCGACCTTCTTTTCTTCTTATTACCTCTAAAATTCGACTTGTATCAAATGAATGTATAATGATGTTTATTTATACCATTTATGTCACTTCCTTTTAACATTAGGGTTGACCTAACACTTTCTTATTTTGTAATTCTTTTCTTTAATTGTCTTCAGGGCCTACATGTACTTCCTTATTCAATTCACTTTGTCATATTCAAAAATTCATTTATCCTCAACCATGAGGATCCACGTGACATGTCACATACCACCGAAAACAACATGTGTATACTATCCATCCATGGGTGTTGTATCTTCATGTGCATTTTCCTTCATGTCCAAATACCTTCATCAATCTTGCAATCCAAAACCCATGACTAGGATTGACATCAATGACAACAATCGATCTTCCAACAATAGGTACATTAGTAACTCTTCCACATAGGGTTATCATCTTTCCTTTAAACAAGCCTATTCTTCCCAGTGAAGGTACCATAGTAGGATTTCCCAAAATTTCCCAAGTGTTTTCTATCATAATATTCACTTGTGTCTCCTCATCCAAGACATAGTCTATGTCGAAGTCTCCTATTCTTGTATCTATGCGTTATTTTTCTTTCGAGATATTTGGTAAACTGATATCTTTGTGATCATTCATTGCTTCCTTTAACTGTACTAACATAGTCTGAGATTTCTCTGATTCTTTCTCTTTATGATTCTCTAACATGCTCTTGTTTTCTTGACTCATGTTCATTTGTTCAACTTTAGCAATCATCCTTGGATAGTCTTCAACTTCATTACCAACAACTTTACAACATAGACAAATAGGACCTATACCAAGGCATTCCTTAGCAAGATGTCTCGGTCTTCTGCAGTTATAACATAATGTCAATCCTCTCTTTGTCTTGTAAGTTCCCCAACTTATCCTGTACTGCACACCAGGATCACAGTGTTGGACCTACAATCTGCAATAATTCTCTATAGGTTCCTCCATCCACTTATTAGTCCAAAAATTATTTCTATGCATAGGAATAACATATCTTTATCTAGTTCTATCAAATTTATTCAGATCAACTCTTTCTTCTAACTGTACCCTAGCTTTTAGGCTAGGGTGGAATATATCAAACATACCTAGATTCATGTTTCCAAAACAAAAATTTATACTTATCTACTCTATCAAAGCACAAAACTTTACCTTTTTCAAGATCTTACCTCTTTTTATTCAGATCAGGTTTCTTTCTTAGCATAGAGCTTTGCAAGTCAAGTAGAATATTGTGCACTACAGCAGCAAATCTATGCATAGAGCTTCTCTTCAATTCCTAGCAATCACAGTTTCAGGTCTCGGCAACGGAACCATTTGTTGGCACAGGGGCAGACCCAAGGTTCAACACTTCAACAACGCACCAACAAAACCCTAACTACTGGCCTTTTAGCAACACCTACAAAGCAGGTGAAGTCTCACCTGAGGTAGAGGTAGGGGGGGTTATAGGACTCAAGTGTTTGTAACCAAGCTAGGACACAGATCTTTGATTATAACACTTCGCAAAGTACTTAGGAACAACACACAATCATTCATTCACTTTATTCACATTGCAGATCAAACCTTAAGTACATATCGACGCAGTAACAATGACAAAACATACATCGCACTTGGCATCAGAAGTTAGATCTAACACATCCGGCATAGAAAAAGCACTAAACATTCATAGATCTATCTATCATCCATAATAATCAATGCACTGAAGAAATCTATAGCATAAATATCACAGCACAAATCAAACCATCAACACATGATATATGTGGTTCACCCCAGTGTGGAGCTACATCCACCAACTACTTCTTCTTCTTTATTAGTCTTCAATATCTTACATTCGCGTGCTCATGTGCACTAAGCCACAGAGCCAAGCTTCGCACTAGATAGGTGATCTTTGCACTATGCACCAGATCCACCTTTCCAAAATCAAGTCAAGGCACATAGCCAACTCCTCTATGAGGCACAGAACCTTACATACACGGTCTGTTGCATCAAGCAACCCATAACTACTTGTCTCTTGCACTTAGCTAGATACTACTACACTTGCACTAAGCATAATTCTCCCCTTACATCCTTACAACATTTACTTATTTATACATTTACAAAAAGGCCTAATCATGGGTAAACCCATGGGCTGACATCCCATAACCCATTACATAAACCCTAATGAACCCCTTGATGGATCCACAAAGCAAGTGAGATCTCATGATCTCAGCTCCACCTGGGCGCTCCATCTTCGACCAGCCTGTCGATGTCCACAAAGAGGTCAAAACTGACCAATTTTTCCTCAAAATTTGGTTGAGGTCCAACATAACGTACCCAGCCACCCCCAAGCCAAGCATGCTACCTCAAAAACTCTATTTGAAACTCATTTAGAATTCTGATAACAATTAATTAATAAAGAAGCATGAAAGAAACATGATAACAATAGATGCAATAATAAAGATTCATGCTACAGTATAAAGAATGTGTAAACATTCCATGCATATCAATAAACAACAATCAAGCACATCAAATATACACATCTCATATATATTGATTAATAAACAACGGAAATAAATATACAACAAAGAAACACATGACATAGAGAACTTGTATCAATCAAATAGTTCACCAACTAGTTGCATACCAAGGATGTTCCACCCGACCATAGAAACTGTTGTTCTAAGTCTCAAAAACAATGTCACCCCCAAGCTAGGGCTATGAATCCATAAGGATAGTTCCAGGGTGTCACTCAGCTTCCCCAAACCTATCAACACTCAAGCTCTCACAGGTTCCTCAACACAAAACAATCCAAAGTACACCAACTCTCTTCTCTCCATCCTACACAACCAAATAGAATTGACCCCCTTCTCTGCCACAAAGTCCACCTCCTTCCAGGGATCTAGTGAATCTAGTACAGAATCTCCATGTTTGGAATCTCATGAATCGCAGTTGTGAATAAAATTTAGTACATTCCAATGCATCTCATCTAGCCAACATCTAGCCAACAATGGCTGGAATACATCAGCAGTCACTACATCCAGCCAACAATGGATTCTCTCCCAACAATTCATTTTTCCTTTCCCCCACCAATATCAAGGATGAATGAGAAATAATGAAAATGAAAATGTGAATGTGTGTATGGATAAGGAGAAGTGAACAATGAACAATTAACAATAAATAATGAATGAACCCCCAAATAACCAAAATACGTGTTTATATATTTACTTGGGAATCAAGAACCACATGGCCTTCCCCAAGAATTTCATGTAACCACTTATCTCCATTAAAACAATAATGGGTAAATAAAATATGATAAAATGACGTATCCCCTTAAGCCCCCTCTCTCGTGGAATCATAGCCACCAATAACTCTTGTCCTTCTCTGTCTTGCTGCCAACGATGTATTTTATTATAATAATGATCATAATATTACATTTCCTAGGCACACTAGCCTCTTTAATTGTTTTGGCACTTCGTCCTTTCATCAAATAAAAAAAAATACATTATTTCATATAAGGACTCAAAATTGGGGTATTACATTCCCCTCCCCCTTATTTTGGCACTATCCTCAGTGCATATACAAAACATAAATCAACATTTCAAAATTTATTCAAGAAATTGCGGGTACTTTGCCCGCATTTCATCTTCATTCTCCCAAGTAACATCTTTAGGACTGTAGCAGATCCAATGGACTTTTACCTTCTCTATAACTTGATTACGGAGCATTTTGTATTTTTTGTCCAATATGTGCACTGGCTGGACCTAAAAGTGTCCCGCACATAGGTTGACTTGACGAATAGTCTTATTTGTTTTGTGATAGGTTTCTCTATGTAATATAAGTAAAATCTCTCCTTTGTAAACTTTCTTTCTGTGGCATGAGTTTATCTCAGCACATTGTTGTTTTGTATAAATATTTGGGTGTTAGGCCAGTTTGGCTGCCCACTTGCACATTTCTTCTTGCTACTTTATGGATGTTATTTAATTATTATTTTGGATAAGTATAAGAAACACACATAATGAATAAGTAATAAATGAAATTATGAAGGTAGGCATAGTCTGATTCAAGTAACTTGGAGTGGCCTTGCCTCCAAGCAAAAAACTACAGTGTCGCACGGTGACTGGGAACTTTGGGTGTTTTCCACCACCTAACCGAATATTTTCCAAGCTCGTGGTAGGAACAGACCTCAAAGGAAGTGCAAAGCATTACACAAGCGTCGCTAGAGGAACCATGGATCCGTGAATAGGTGCAATGGGTGATGCAGAGGTTGTTGGAAAAGGCTCGTGCACATGAAGAATTATAGTGCATAATGTAAATATCTTTGGAGGAGGCTCGTGTGTGTGAGGAAATCCAGCACACAACCCAAATATCAATAGAATAATCATGCATATAGAATATAATGCAATGCGCTGATAAAAATTCTTATGAAGAATAGTGTCGGGAAGAGTTGCAATGTACAACGCACGCAGAATCCTTGTGTGACCTAGGTCACATGGGAGAAGTTTAAGATCAAGTCAATATCTTCTTACATTGTTGTTTAGGCTTGCTTAAAGATACATAAGTTACAAGTAAGTTGACCTACATGTTAACCACTTTCATGAAATAACAAGGAGAGGAGACCACCATCTCGGTTCCGCTATTGGAAAGGGATGTTTACTAGTTCAGCAAGTAAAAGTGCACTAGCCGAGAATTTAAGATGATAGAAAAGCTTGGTGGATACGACATGGATGGAGTCATGTTGGACCTGGGATTTGATGTGAAATTTTTACCCAATAAGTCTTTGGAAATGATGGGTAGGCCTAATTTGGTTTGGTCGCCCATCCAACTCCAACTAGCTAATCAATACAAGATCTATCCCATAGGTCAACCGGAAGAATTAGAAGTGAACATCAAAGGAGTGAAAACAAAGGTCGATTTTGAATTCATCGAGATCATGGATGAGTCTGATCCTTACATTGCATTACTGGGAATTGAATGGGCCTTTTACAATAATGTGGTGTTAAACTTGAATAAAAGTAAGATGTCCTTTGAAAATAACACCCTGCACATGGTTGTGCCACTAGACCCATATGAGGGCAACCACTACAATGAGCTAGTATATGAGGATGTGTGGAGCTCAGGTATTGAAAATATTTACAAGGTCATGGGGTGCAGGGAGGACTACATCAACCCCACCACATATGGTGAATTAAGCTAGAGTGTCAAATATTGTGACACACATTCTGAGGATTCCTTGGATAGATGACAGAACAAGCTCTATGAAGTTTCCATGCATAGATGTGCATGAATCATGAAAGTAGTGTGATGGATCGAGTCTAAGCTTTTTGATGCCCCATGGTTTGATGGAACCAGGATGGTGGAGACATTCTTGGTATAGATGGAGAAAACATTTCCCATGGAGAAAATACTCCAGGCCATGGATTTCATGGTTCGAGGGACCTCGGTGTGGTGGTGAGAGACCCATTACCTGAATATTCAGAGCTATGAGCAGGTAGCCAATTTGATAAATGTCTAATTCCATCCTATCGTTGATATTAATATAGACAACCAATATAATGGCACTGGGGACCCTCGAGAACACATCTCATTCTGTGAACAATGTTGAAATGCTAAAAATATCCCTCGATCCCAATGGCTCCATCAGTTTGTCCATACTATGGATATGATTCCTAGAAGCCGGTACATTCAGGAGGCAAACAGCTAAGTGGACCCATATGAGTTCCCAGTTTTGTTCCACCTTTCGGTTCACCGCAGAAGATCTGGTTCTCAGCAAGGTGCTCTGTCATGTTAAGTACTTCATCTTTCATACAAATCCAAAAACCATCGGCCCCAAAGTGGTATGTTCATACCATCGTCCGATGGAAAAACTAAACGAAGAAGTACATTGATGGAATATTGATGTGGACAATATTGATGGCGAAGACCCCCACAGAATCCAAATAATAGAATTAGAAGGAGAACATGCACTAAAGAGGAATGCAGCATAGATGACTACACTAGACTATAATTTCCCCATAATGACTAAGAAGAAAAATATTGGTACGGAATAAGCACCCAATATGGAAATTATTAGAGATTATTGGGATAAGGAGACAGTCACTCAGGTCATTAACCTCCTTAAAGAATATTAGGACTTGTTTCCTCGAATATTTTCTGATATGAAATCCATTGTGGAATCCTTGAGAGCTATGAAGATCCAACTCAAACCCAATGCCAAGCCATCCATGAGAAGACCCTACCACCTAAACCCTAAGTACAAGGAAAAGGTGTGGAAATAAATAGATAGAATGTTGGATGTCAAGATCAGTGTCCCTATGGAGGAGTCTGATTGGGTTAGCCCCATGGTCGTGAAACCTAAAAATACCAAGGAAATTTGTATAAGTGTCTATCTGAGAATTATGAACATCGATCCGGTAAATTCCATGATCCTTTCCAGACACCCTTCATAAATGAGGTGCTGGAAAATGTTGGCAGCAAGGTAGCCTAATCATTCACAGATTGTTTCTCTAGATATCATCAAGTTCTAATCGTAGAGGAAAATTGGGATAAAACCACATTTGTGACAAAATGGGGTTCATTTTCATACATTGTCATTCCCTTTTGCTTAAAGAATTCCCCCGCAATTTTTACATGATAGTGGTCGCTTTGTTTAAGGAATTTATCCACAAGTTCCTTAAGGTATACTTGGACAATTAGACTATGTTCTATCTAATAAATGAGCACATGAAAACCCTTCGACTAGTGATGGAATGATGTCGCCAGCTACAGATCTCTTTTAATTTGAATAAATGCATATTTTTTACACTGATGCAGGAGCATCGCCAGCAAAGCACAAGTGGAGGAAAGTTGGATTCAACATCGCACATTTTGAAGAAATTTTGAAATCTCAAAGTTGGCACATTAATGTAATATCTGGAATAGATTTTGATTTATGAACATCGTATGGAGATGGTGGAAAAATGTAATTGCTTTAATGAGTTGGGTGATTGTAGTACAGATCTAGAGATTTCGCTCTTATCTATCTGATTCCAATATTTATTGTAATAAATGTTAAGTAGTTGATAGTCTTTAATTCGATAAGATAGTTCTAGAATAGTTAGAGGGAAGAGCTCGAAAGACTCTTTTGAGAGGGAGATATTGTATTGTTTTCCAAGAGATTAGTAGTAGTTTTTGTATAGGAGTTGTTGATAGTTGTAATGAGCCGATAGCTATTGCTATTGAATAACTTATGTATAGAGCACTTGAATTAACATAATAGAGAATGCCTTGACCCAATTGTATGGTGTATTATGGTTGTCATGTTCATCATATGAATGGTATGTTTGTAGTTTGTTTACAATCTTTGTTATGCATTTGTTTCTATTCTTATGAATTTGATTTTATGGTTGAATGCGTAAGCCTGTGAAAGGTATATAAGTTTCAATTATTTCTCTTCCTGATAATTCCTGTAAGGAGCGCAGTGAAAGTTTGCAAGAAGTGCATTGACAGACTCTGAGTTAATCTCAGAGAAGCTCAGGAGAGATATCATTGAACTTATATTTGTAGAAGTGCAAGAGTAGCACAGATCCACGCAAGGTGTGCGTAGGCCAAGTTGAGCCTTAGATTTTCTCAACCAGAGAGAGAGTGGTCGAAAAATATTTGTTGCAAGGAATGCGCAAAGTTGGAGTTATTTGATGCAGGAGCATCGCCAACTCAGCAAGCGAGCCAGCACATCAAGCAGAGATCAGCTGGATAAACAAACCAAAATTTTTGAAAGTGCTTTGGGACTGTTGTGCAAATCTTAAATGAATCATTTGAGAGATGGCACTTTTGTATATTGTATCAGACCTTGAGCCATACACTCTTGTCTGAAGTAGATAGGAGGCATTTAATCTAGTTAATGCTAGTAGATAGGATTTTAAGTCTAGATTAGACAGTGTTAGAGTTCGAGAGGGAAAACGGATATAGACACCCTCCTTTGTACATTGTAACATTAGCCTAAGCATTATTTTAATAGCAACATTCAGGAGAGAAGAGCAATCGGAGAGAATTGTGAAGAACACCCATGTACAGGCGTTTGAATTAATAGAAGACAGTTCTGATTCAAATTCATGGCTTGTGTTGTTTTCTCTGTGTAGATTGTTTATGTGCTCATGAATGTTTGCTTTCTGGTTATGCATTTGCTTTGTATATGCTGTGCATGTAATTTCAAGTTTCAAACTGAAGTCTAAGAAGGGAGAGAATAAGTTTCAATTGTTTCTCTATCTAAGCCAGGAGATTCCTGCAAGTTGCGCAGTTGAATTCATCCGCAAGGAGTTCGTCAATGAAGGCTCAGTTAGTTTAACACTTGTTCTCATTCACCCAGAAGCGAGAGGGGGTTGTTAAAGCCATGCAAGGAGTGCGCAGGCAGAAGTAGAAGTCTCAGTTGTTAATCTAAGCAGAGGAAGTCGAAGACTGCTGCTGCAGGAAGTGCGCAGAGTCAAAAGAGGGTCGAGCACTTGAAGTGTTGTAAGGTTGCCACAAGGATTGCACGCAAAGAGATCTCTTTTCTAAGAGATCGAAAAGCTGGAAGAAGCTCAGGAGGGCCAGATTTTTTGAATCCGTTGAAGGATCGCACTGGAGGGTTCGTGTTGAGAAATCTCCAAAGAGAAGAAATCGACAGTCGAGATCTGTGGAAGGAACTCGCGAAAGACCACCAGCCGTCAGATCTAGCGGGAGTTGCACCAGGGTTAATCCGGTTGTGTGAGGGCTGAAGTCCCGCAAGGTCATCGGGAATCGAAGGCATCGGATATTCAGAAGTGGAAAGGTCCGAGACCCCTCGAGTCTCGAAGCGTCAACGGAACCACAGTCGTTTATTTCGGCAGGACACTTGGCAGGAGATCCGAGGAAGTCGGGAACTGGAGCATCGGGGTTTCTGGAAGCAGGAAACTCTTGCACATCGAAATCGCGACCCGTGATTTTTCGACGAGATCGGAACCATTGATCCCTGCAGAGACACGCGTCAAGAATCCGAGAGGTCTAGGAGAGTCAGGATCCGAAGATTCGGGATTTTCGCATACAAATAAAATCTTACCTTTGAAATCGCGATTTCGCGATACTCGATAGAGGGGAGAAGGAAGCGATGATGTGGAGGAAGGAGTGTACACGTGCATCGGGGTTCGGCATTTCGGGATCCTCGGTGACAAGGAATTTACAACCGGAGAAGTCGTGAAATCCCGAAACGCGACGACCCCACAGCAAAGGCAGTTAAGTGGAGGACAGGTGTCGGAAGACCATCCCCCGTAAGGAGCCAACGCCAAGTGGCATCAGCATATCGCGAACTCGGAGGTTCATGAGTTGGAGTTGTAAGGAATTGCATTCAAAGAGGCGAGGACGCGAGGTTACGTAAGCATAATAGGAGGGTACCAGCGTCTCGGCTCATCGGGACTCGAAAGTTGGGGAACCAGGTGCTAGAGGTCGCGAGTAGCGAAGGCGTGAGAGAGCCAAAGTCCCGATCAATTGGGTCAAGGTCAGCATTGACTGACAGGTGGCATCGGGAATCGGAGACTCGGAGATCCGTGAGAGCAGTGGATCACAACAGCGAAAAGGCCGATTTCCAGACGGGGATATTCCCGACAGGAGCAAGAGAACCGTGAGAGGATACTCATCGGGTTTTGGGGAATTGGGAGACCCGAACCTGTGAGTGCAGGACGGGAATTGGGAGACCCGAACCTGTGAGTGCAGGACTCGCGATCACGCGAGGTCCGATTTCCCGATAGGGCAAAGGGAGATCACCAGGTGAGTTATGTGGGTGTAGAAAGGTCCCGATAAGGGATTTGAAGAGTGTTTCAACTCTTTGGGCCAAAGGAAAAGAAGGTCCTGGTGGGAGCAGACATGTCCTGGGTGGCGTGTTTGCGTCAGAGTGGTATCAGAGCGAGAAAATATCTCTGTTTTCAGTAGCAGAGAAGAAAAGAAGATTTCACCATGCCGTCGAGGAGAGAAAGGCAATCACCTGATCCAGAGGATAGGGGAAACCCGAGAGGAAGGGGGAGACAAGTACAAAATACAGAAATGGAGAGACAGATACGTGATCTCAGAGCGAGATAGAAGATATGGAAGCAGCACAGAGGCGCACAACAAATATTGGATATCTAAGTTACTCTGAAGGCAAAGTTGAAGCCGAACAACAAGGAGAAGTTGCAGCCAAAGATGCAGCCAACGAACGATTAATTAAAGCTATCACCCAGATGAGTTCGAAGACAAAGATGGATATCCCAATCTATGAAGGGAGTCTGGATGCAGAAGAGCTTCTAGATTGGATTAGAGCTCTTGACACCTACTTTGATTATGAAGATATCGAAGAGGATAAGAAGGTCAGGCATGCTGTCACAAAATTGAAGGGACATGCAACATTATGGTGGGATGAGCTTCAAGCAGATAGACATTCCAAAGGCAAGCAAGGTTATTGTGGACAGTGGAAGCACATACAATCTCGTTTCAACCGAGGTGGTGGAAAAGTTGGAGCTGGAGACAACTGATCACCCGAGTCCATATAAAGTCTCATGGCTATAGAAGGGACATCAGGTAAGTGTCACTAAACAGTGCTTAGTTGACATCAAGATAGGAGGATACAATGATAAAATACTATGTGATGTTATTCCTATGGATGTATGTCATTTATTGCTAGGCAGACCATGGCAATATGACAGAAATGTAGTTCATGATGGGAAGATGAATACGTATACTTTGGAGAAGAACGGAAGAACACACATGTTACTTCCGATAAAAGATAAGGAGGTGAAACCGGAAATGAACAACAGGGTACTTCTCATGAGTGGGAAAGAACTTCTGGAGGAAGTAAAGAAGAAGGAGGATCCACAATTCTTTGTGGTCAAGAAACCAAAAGTTGTTTTGACCAGCACAAGAGTGGATGACTTGCCGGAAGAAATTCAGGAACTGCTGGAAGAGTTCGCTGATATAGTGGTGGATGAATTACCTCATTCATTACCGCCGGTGAGGAGTGTGAGTCATCATATAGATCTCATACCAGGAGCTAGTTTGCCAAATAAGGCCGCATACAGGTTGACACCGCAGGAAAATGAAGAAGTTAAAAGACAGGTGCAGGAACTATTGGATAAAGGACTGATCAGGGAAAGTTTAAGTCTGTGTGTCGTTCCAATGGTACTGAGTCCAAAGAAAGATGGAGGTTGGATAATGTGCACTGATTCCAAATCCATTAACAAGATAACCATCAGATACAGGTTTCCATTGCCACGGATGATTGACTTGATGGACTGTTTAAGTGGAGCTAAATTTTTTTCAAAGGTTGATTTGAAAAGTGGATACCATCAGATTCACATGAGGGAAGGTGATGAGTGGAAAACAACCTTCAAAACAAATGAAGGGTTGTATGAATGGCTAGTCATGTCGTTTGGCTTGACGAATTCACCAAGTACCTTCATGAGACTGATGAATGAAGTGTTGAAGGAATTCATTGGTAAGTTTTTCATTGTTTATTTAGATGACATATTGATTTTTAGCAAAACAAAAGAAGAACATCTGAAGCATTTAGCTGCAGTAATGAGGAAACTACAGCAAGAGAAGTTGTTGATCAACACAAAGAAATCTTCATTTATGAAGACAGAACTCATTTACTTGGGGTTTGTCATATCGGCAAATGAATTGAAGATGGATCCAAGTAAAGTGGAGGTGATTAAAAATTGGCCATCACCGAGAAATATTTTCGAGGTGAGGAGTTTCCATGGATTAGCTAGTTTCTACCCAAAATTCATCAGGAATTTCAGTGGGATTAGCACAACAATGATGGATACTGTCAAGAAAAGACATAAATATTTTCATTGGACTGAAAAGGCAGAAAAGAGCTTCAATCTGTTGAAGCGGAAGATCACAGAACATCAAGATTTAGTGTTGCCGGATTTTACGAAGGTGTTCCAAGTAAAATGTGATGCAAGTGGCTTTGCCATAGTAGCGGTCTTGAGCCAGGAGGATAGACCAATTGCATATTTCAGCGAGAAGTTGGATGACGCAAAAGTGAAATACTCCACGTATGACAAATAATTTTATGCTATCATACAGGCATTGAAGAAATGGAGACATTATTTGATTCCAAAAGAATTTGTTTTGTATAGTTATAATCATGCATTACAGTTTGTGACTCAATAGCAAAAGTTGAATCAGAAACATGCTAAATGGGTAGAGTATATGCAGAATTTTACATTTGTAATTAAACACATTTCAGGTACTGCTAACAAAGTGGCTAATGCTTTGAGCAGGAAGTGTTTGTTGCTGTAGGAGTTCCGAGTCAAAACATTGGGTTTTGAAAATCTTAGGGACATGTATGAAGGTGATGTAGATTTTGCAAAGGCATATGAAGCAACTAAGAATCCAGTTCTCAGAGACAAAATCCCATGGATAGATTACATGATCCAAAATGGACTGTTGTTCAGAGGAAATCAATTATGCATTCCAAATTGCTCCATGAGGGAGAATCTGCTAAAAGAGAAGCACAATGGTGGATTAGCAGGGCATTTTGGCCATGACAAGACATTTGCAAAGCTGAGCGAAGCATAATTTTGGCCAGGGATGCGGTCGGAAGTCAAGAAGTTTATGAACAGATGTAGAATTTGCCAGCATTCAAAGGGCAGGAAGCAGAATGCGGGATTCTATCAATCATTACCCATACCCGAGAGGCCGTGGGATGAAATCAGCATGGATTTCATATTGGGATTACCAAGGACGCAAAGAGGGCATGATTTGATCTTTGTGGTGGTTGACAGGTTTTCCAAAATGGCACATTTTATTCCATGCCATAAGACCAGCGATACGACTCATATCGCAAACTTGTTTTTCAAGGAGATCGTTAGACTTCATGGTTTACCCAGAAGCATAGTATCGGATAGGGATACGAAATTCATTAGACATTTCTGGAGGACACTCTGGAAGAAGATGGGAACTAATTTGATGTTTAGTTCTGCCTATCATCCATAGACAGATGGGCAAACAGAGGTTGTAAATAGGAGTCTGGGAGATTTATTAAGAAGCCTGGTGACAGAGCACCATAGCAGCTGGGACAATGTGTTGCCACAGGCAGAGTTTGCTTACAACGATTCAGTGAACAGAAGCACAGGCAAAAGTCCATTTGAAATTGTATATGGCAGACATCCAAGAGGAGTATATGAACTAAGGGATTCAGAGCATATAATGACTAAGAGCACAAGCGTTGAAGAATTCGCAAAGGCGATGGAAGAACTTCACAGCAGGGTGAAGGAGCGATTGCTGGAATCAAACCAGGAATATAAGCGCAGAGCGGATCAGCATCGGAGACAACTTCAGTTCGAAGTTGGTGATCTAGTTTTGGCACATATAAGGAAGGAAAGGTTCCCAAGGGGAACATACAATAAGCTAAAAATGAAGAAAATTGGGCCATGCAGAGTCCTAAAGAAATTGGGAGAAAATGCGTATGAGATTGAATTGCCGGATGAGATCGAAATATCTCCGACATTCAATGTCTCAGACTTATATCCATATAAGGCTGAAGAAGCAGGAGCTGGGAATGATGAACAACCAGAAATCCAGTGGCAGAAGCATATGCCAATTGCAAAAAAGCCACGGATGGAGCATATACTTGACAAGAGGGCGAGCAAAAAGACCAGACGAAGGGAATACTATGAGTATCTGGTGAAATGGAAGAACCATCCAGTGGAAGATGCCAGCTGGGAGACTGAAGTGGTGATTCAAAGGCATGGACAGACCGTGCAGGAGCTCATGGACAGGAGCCCATGAAAGTTTTCAAGCCGAGGAGAATGATGCAGGAGCATCGCCAACTCAGCAAGCGAGCCAGCACATCAAGCGGAGATCAGTGGGATAAACAAACCAAAATTTTTGAAAGTGATTTGGGACTGTTGCGCAAATCTTAAATGAATCATTTAAGAGATGGTGCTTTTGTATATTGTATCATGCCTCGAGCCATACGCTCTTGTCTGAAGTAGATAGGAGGCATTTAATCTAGTTAATGTTGGTAGATAGGATTTTAAGTCTAGATTAGACAGTTTTAGAGTTCGAGAGGGAAAATGGATATAGACACCCTCCTTTGTACATTGTAACATTAGCCTGAGCATTATTTGAATAGCAGCATTCAGGAGAGAAGAGCAATCAGAGAGAATTGTGAAGAACACCCATGTACAGGCGTTTGAATTAATATAAGACAGTTCTGATTCAAATTCATGGCTTGTGTTGTTTTCTCTGTGTAGATTGTTTATGTGCTCATGAATGTTTGCTTTCTGGTTATGCATTTGCTTTGTATATGTTGTGCATGTAATTTCAGGTTTCAAACTGAAGTCTGAGAAGGGAGAGAATAAGTTTCAATTGTTTCTCTATCTGAGCCAGGAGATTCCTGCAAGGTGCGCAGTTGAATTCATTCGCAAGGAGTGCGTCGATGAAGGCTCAGTTAGTTTAACACTTGTTCTCATTCACCCAGAAGTGAGAGGGGGTTGTTAAAGCCATGCAAGGAGTGTGCAGGCAGAAGTAGAAGTCTCAGTTGTTAATCTGAGCAAAGGAAGTCGAAGACTGCTGCTGCAGGAAGTGCGCAGAGTCAAAAGAGGGTCGAGCACTTGAAGTGTTGTAAGGTTGATGCAAGGATTGCGTACAAAGAGATCTCTTTTCTAAGAGATCGAAAAGTTGGAAGAATCTCAGGAGGGCCAGAGTTTTCAAATCCGTTGAAGGATCGCACCGGAGGGTTCGTGTTAAGAAATCTCCAAAGAGAAGAAATCGACGGTCGAGATCTGTGGAAGGAACTCGCGAAAGACCGCCAGCCATCAGATCTAGTAGGAGTTGTGCCAGGGTTAATCCGGTTGTGTTTGGGCTAAAGTCTCGCAAGGTCATCGCGAATCGAAGGCATCGAAGATTCGAAAGTGGAAAGGTCTGAGACCCCTCGAGTCTTGAAGCATCGACGGAACCACAGCCGTTGATTTCAGTAGGACACTTGGCAGGATATCCGAGGAAGTCGGGAACTGGAGCATCATGGTTTCCGGAAGCAGGAAACTCTTGCACATCGAAATCGCGACCCACAATTTTCTGACGAGATCGGAACCGTTGATCCCCACAGAGACACACATCAAGAATCTGAGAGGTCCAGGAGAGTCGGGATCCGAAGATTCAGGATTTTCGCATACAAAGAAAACATTACCTTTGAAATTGCGATTTCGTGATACTCGATAGAGGGGAGAAGGAAGCGGTGACGTGGAGGAAGGAGTGTACACGTGCATCGGGGTTCGGCATTTCGGGATCCTTGGTGACAAGGAATTTACGACTGGAGAAGTCGCGAAATCCTGAAACGCGACGGCCCCACAGCAAAGGCAGTTAAGTGGAGGACAGGTGTCAGAAGACCATCCCCCGCGAGGAGCCAATGCCAAGTGGCATCGGCATATCGCGAACTCGGAGGTTCGTGAGTTGGAGCTGTAAGGAATTGCATTCAAAGAGGCGAGGATGCGAGGTTACGTAAGAATAACAGGAGGGTACCAGCGTCTCGGCTCATCGGGACTCGGAAGTTGGGGAACTAGGTGCTGGAGGTCGCGAGTAGCGAAGGCGCGAGAGAGCCAAAGTCTCGATCAATTGGATCAAGGTCAGCATTGACTGACAGGTGGCATCGGGAATCAGAGACTCGGAGATCTGTGAGAGCAGTGGATCACGACAGTGAAAAGGTCGATTTCCCGACGGGGATATTCCTGACAGGAGCAAGGAAACCATGAGAGGATACTCATCGGGTTTCGGGGAATTGGGAGACCTGAACCTATGAGTGCAGGACTCGCGATCACGCGAGGTCCGATTTCCCGATAGGGCAAAGGGAGATCATCAGGTGAGTTCTGTGGGTGTAGAAAGGTCCCGATAAGGTATTTGAAGAGTGTTTCAACTCTTCGAGCCAAAGGAAAAGAAGGTCCTGGTGGGAGAAAACGTGTCCTGGGTGGCGCGTTTGCGTCATTTTTCCAAACACTCAGAAGTTATTGAGAAAAGTCTCAAGGTGTGCGATCAGGATTCCTGAGAATCCCTGAGTTGCATCTTGAATCAAGCTCAGAAAGGATAGAGACTTGGAAGAGTTCAAAGAAAGCATGAGGGTTGAAGTCACCTTGTATAATTCAAGCTCAGAAGGGTTGACGCCCAAGTTCTCGATGAGGAAATCCCATTGAAAAAATATCTAAGGATGGTGGAGATTTCTGGAGGGAGAAAGTGCCTCTTATCATGCACCATTAGATCCAATGGATTTCGGAGGAGGATAGGAGATGGAAGTCAATCGACACTCTGAAGTTTTGAAGAGTTAGTTTGGGTCATCAATTGGGAAGAATATCTAACCGTATATATTTTGGTGGAAATGAGAATTCGCGATATGGGGAAATCATGAGGAGTAGAGCGTAAACTTCATGAAGAGGAAAGGTAGATCAGAACTGTTGGTTGTGGGGAGATGTGGACTTTCGATCTGGCACGAGGAGAATTCGAGGTTCGGACTTCAAAAGAAGAGGGATAAGCTATCTCATGAAGACACGAAGAGCAAAGTCCCAAAGCACTCGGAAGTTGGGCCCCAGGTCATAGCCTGAGGTCACATTCAAGGGATCTAGAGGAGAGGAGTTAGCACTAGTTGGATTATAAATCCGCCAATTCGGGAATCAGGAGAGTCAGTAGTGGCTCACATCAAAACACCTAAAGTCTGGAGTCATGAAGCACCTTTCAGGTAGGCGCCTGGTCACAGCCACTGGTCACCTAAGGGGAATCTTTCACCCAAATCCAGTTACCGTAGGTGGATTTTTGTGAGGACTTGTGGGTTACATTCCTTGAAGGTTCCAGCAGGGACCCAAAGAGTTGCTTTAGGTCGGAGAATTGAAGATCCATTGACCGGGAGGTCACGCAAAACCCGCCGAGGTGGGATGTTGCACCAAGTGGTATCAGAGCCTACAATTATTTTTTTTTGTAGGCAAGAGAAGACAGAGGATAGTTGTAACTTGAACTATGTTTGAAAATATTGGAACGATGTCGCCAATGAGACGTCCATAAAGAACTATGCCTGATCCAACTGTGGAAAGGGAAATGAGAGAACTTTGTGCTCGATTGGATGCCATGGAGATAACATAGAGGCAGACACCTGATACTGGAGACATCAGTGAGGCTGAAAGCAAGGCGAAGAAGGAGCCGAAGAAACTGTAGTAGAGGATGATGTGGAAGAATGTTTGTTGAAATTTGTTGCAAGAATGGGTGCCAGAGAAAAATTGGACATCCCAATGTATGAAGGAAACTTAGACATTGAGGAGCTACTAGATTGGTTTAGAGCTCTACATAAGTATTTCGATTATGAAGATATCGAAGAAGAGAACAAAGTTAAGCACATTGTCACTAGACTTAAGGGACATGCAACACTGTGGTGGGATGAACTGCAGGGTGGCATGAACTGTAGGTTGACAGACGATGCAAGGGAAATCATAGAATTAAGAGTTGGGATAGAATGGTAGCCAATATGAAATCCAAATTCATACCTAGAGACTATCAAATCAATTTGTTTAGAAGAATGCAGAATTTAAGACAAAAAGGGATGACAGTGAAGGAGTATACATAGGAGTTTTACAAGTTAAACATCAGATCTAGTCATCGCAAGAGTGATGATGAAAAGGTCGCCAGATATATGAATGGCCTGAGGTATGATATTCAGGATGAGATGAGTATGGTGACAATCAGAAATGTGGAATATGCTTATCAAATTTCTCTGAAAGCAAAAGAAAAAATGGCGAGGAAACAAAGCCAAAGGGGTAGATGTAGAAGTCTGAACATAGGTAAGGGAATTACCCAGGACAGAGTACATAAGCCCAATGATGAAGAAAATAAGCCACATAACCACCCAGAAAGAGGAGGAAGTTCGTAAGGTAGAAAATATTTTGATAGGAACACTTTTCCTCGATCAAGAGGAAGAGGAAGAGGCAGAGGAGGAGAAATAAAGTTTTTTGTCTGTGGAAAAATAGGACATAAGTATTGGGAGTGCCCTAAGAGAAACAAGGAAGGAGGAGGCGAAGCTCACATTTCAGAGGAACAAAGAAGAAATATTGAGGCAGAATATGCAGAAGGTGGAAGGTCCTTAATGATGAGGAAAGTTCTCTTGAAGCCAAAGAAGGAAGTGGAAAATCCAGTCCAGAGGAACAGTTTTTTAGGACTTCTTGCAAGACCAAAGACAGGGTATGCAAGGTGATAGTTGACAGTGGAAGAAAAGATAACTTAGTATCCACATAGATGGTGGAGAAGCTGGAATTGGAAACCGTTACACATCCAAGCCCGTATAAAGTTTCATGGTTGCAAAAAGGACATCAGGTAACGGTCACTAAACAGTGTTTAGTTGAATTTAAGATAGGAGGATATAGAGATGATATTTTATGTGATGTGATTCCCATGGATGTTTGTCATATTTTCTTGGGGAGGGCTTGGAAATATGACAGAAATTTTATTCATGATGGAAGGAAGAACACTTATACTTTGGAGAAGAATGGTAGGACGCATATGTTGTTGCCGATTGAAGATAAGAAAGTAAAGAGAGAAGCAAGCACAAGTATACTTCTCATGAGTGGGAAGGAACTTCTGGATGAAGTCAAGAAAGAGAAAGAAATGCAGTTTGTTGTGGTGAGAAAACCCAAAGTTGTTTGACCAGTACTTCAATGGATGATCTACCCAAAGAAATTCAGGAATTGCTAGAGAATTTTTTTGATATAGTGGTAGATGATTTGTCATGTTCATTGCCACCTATCAGAAGTATAAGCCATCACATTGACCTTATACTAGGATCACGTTTTCTGAACAAAGAAGCGTACAGGTTGACACAGCAAGAGAATGAAGAGGTCAAGAAACAAGTCCTGGATTTGATGGACAAGGGGTTGATTAGGGAAATCTTGAGTCCATGCGTTGTACCAATAGTTTTAAGTCCGAAGAAGGATGGAGGATGGAGAATGTGTAAAAACTCAAGAGATATAAACAAAATCACCATCAGGTATAGATTTCCTTTACCCAGGATGGATGACTTGATGGATTGCTTGAGTGGAGCAAAGTTTTTTTCTAAGATTGAATTTAAAGAGTGCATATCACCAGATAAGGATAAGGGAAGGTGATGAATGGAAGACAGCATTCAAAACAAATGAAGGGTTGTATGAATGGATTGTCATGCCATTTGGGTTAACAAATTCTCCGAGTACTTTTATGATATTGATGAATGAAGTTTTGAAGGATTTCATTGGCAAGTTTGTAATTGTGTATCTTGATGATATATTGATCTTCAGTCAGACTGAAGAAGAACATTTGAGACATTTAACTTTAGTGATGAGGAGGTTACAGAAAGAGAAATTTCCTATAAATCTGAAGAAATCCTCTTTCCTGAAGACATAACTCATTTATTTGGGTTTTGTGATCTCTTAGAATGAACTGAAGATGGATCCCGAGAAGGTAAAAGCAATCAAAGAATGGCCATCGCCAAGGAATATCTTTGAGAAGCTTCCATGGATTAGCTAGTTTCTATAGGAAGTTCATCAGAAATTTTAGTGGGATTTGTGTGCCAATCTTGGACATAGTCAAGAAGAGACATAAGTATTTTATTTGAACAGAGGAAGTGGAGAAAAGTTTCAAGTTGTTAAAGGGGAAGATAACTGGATAGACAATTCTGGTTCTGTTGGATTTCAGTAAGACATTTCAAGTGATATGCGACACAAGTGGATTTGCGATTGGAGCAGTCTTGAGCCAGGACAACAAAAAAGTTGCATATTTCAGTGAAAATATGAACGAGGCCAAAATAAAATACTCCACGTATGATAAAGAGTTATATGCGGTAATTCAATCCTTAAATAAATGGAGGCACTACCTGGTTCCGAACGAGTTCTTTTTGTATAGTGACAACCAAGCCTTACAGTTCGTAACCAGACAGAAAAAATTGAATTAGAGACATGCAAAATGGATTTAGTTTATGAAGAATTTTTCTTTTGTTATTAAACACATTTCTGGAAGTGCTAACAAGGTTGTTGATGCATTGAGTAGGAGATGTTTGATTCTATAGGAGTTTCTAGTAAAGACCTTAGGTTTTGAACACCTTAACGAAATGTACAGTGATGATATAGATTTCAAAGATTCTTATGAGGCATGTGTGAATCATGTTCTGAGAGACAGAAGCTAGTGGACTGAATACTTGATTCAAAATGGATTGGTGTTCAAAGGGAATCAGTTGTGTATCCCAAAATGTTCCATGAGGGAAAACCTTTCGAAGGAAAAACATAGTGGGGGGTTGGTTGAACATTTCGTCCATGATAAAAAAATTGTGCAACTGAGAAGTTCATATTATTGGCCAGGAATGAGGACAGACGTGAATAAATTTGTGAAAAGATGTATAATTTTCCAACACACAAAGGGGAAAAGACAGAATACTAGATTATACCAACCATTTCCAATACTAGAGAGGTCGTGGGATGCAGTAAGCATGGATTTCGTATTGGGACTTCCAAGAACACAAAGAGGGTGTGATTACATATTTGTGGTGGTGGATAGATTTTCCAAAATGGCACATTTCATTCCATGTCAAAAAAACCATTGATGCAACACACATTGCAAACCTATTTTTTAAAGAAGTTGTTCGACTTCATGGATTACCTAAGAGTATTGTTTCAGACAGAGATACCAAATTTGTTGGTCATTTCTGGAGGACATTATGGAAGCATTTGGGGACATATTTATCCTTCATCTCAGCATATCACTCTCAAACGAATGGACAGACTGAGGTAGTAAATCGAAGTTTCAGAAACTTATTGAGGAGTTTGGTCACTAAGCACCATAGTCAGTGGGGTAAGATTCTGTCACAAGTGGAATTTGCATATAATGACTCACCTAATAGGAGAAATGGAAAGAGCCCATTCCAAATACTATATGGAATGAAGCCAAGGGGAGTATCTAAGTTGAGAGACTTAGAACAGAGTGAGTTCGGGAGTGCTGGAGCGGAAGATTTTGTTGCAGAAATGCAGGAGCTCCATAGTAAAATCAAAGAGCGATTGTAGAACTCTATTCAAGAATACAAGCGCATAGTTGATCACCATAAAAGAGAACTCCAATTTGAAGTGGGATATTTATTTTTGGCACATCTCAAAAAAGAAAGGTTCCCAAGGGGAACGTATAACAAGTTAAAGATGAAAAAGATAGAGCCATGTAAAATATTACGGAAGTTTGAGGCAAATGCTTATGAGATAGAGTTGTCAGATGATGTGGGCATATCACCCATATTCAACATATCAGACCTGTATCCTTACAAGGATGATGGAACAGGAGGATTAAAAGATCAAAAGTAAATTCAGTGGGTAAAACAAATGCCTACAACAAAAAATCTGCAGATGGAGAATATTATTGATCAGAGAACTAGCAAGAAGACCTGAAGGAAAACATATTTTGAATACTTGATAAAGTGGAAAGGACACCCGATAGAGCATGCCAGTTGGGTAAGCAAAGAAGATATTGAAAAACATGGAAAGTCAGTGCAAGAGCTCATGGAAAGGAGTCCATGAATTTTTCAGCCAGAGGAGTATGATGTAGGAGCATCACCAATAAATCATGAGTGGAGGACAGCTGGATTCACCAGTGTGCATTTTGAAGAAATTTTGAAATCTCAAAGTTGGCACATTAATGTAATATCTGGAATAGATTTTGATTTATGAACATTGTATGGAGATGGTGGAAAAATGTAATTGCTTTAATGAGTTGGGATATTGTAGTACAGATCTAGAGATTTCGCTCTTATATGTCTGATTCAAATATTTATTGTAATAAATGTTAAGTAGTTGATAATATTTAATTCGATAATATAGTTCTAGAATATTTATAGGGAAGAGATTGAAAGACTCTTTTGAGAGGGATATATTGTATTGTTTCCCAAGAGAGTAGTAGTTGTTGTTGTAGAGGGGTTGTTGATAGTTGTAATGAGCCGATAGCTATTGTTGTTGAAGAACTTATGTACATAGCACTTGAATTAACATGGTTGCACATCTTTTGTCACCTAAATGAGAAAAACAGAGGTGCTTACAAGCTTAGTTGGGTTAGCTAAGCAAGATAGCAGTAAAGGAAAGGGTTAGAAGAATAAACATAAAATACTAAGCTAAGAATTAAACTAGGAAGGGAAAAAACAATTAAACTATTGTGCATAAGGACATAAGAACAAGAAACAAACAAGACTCATGTCACCAATGGAAAGGATTGTATTAGTGAAAAGAAAACACCAAAGAGAAAGGGGACTTTGGGTCCCTTCGTCCTCCAAGGGAGGGCTCTTGGACCCCCAAGATTGAGCTCTTCTTACAACTTGAAAACTTGAAAGAAATGGTGAAAGAATCCCAAGCTAACCCACTCAAAAGGTGATGTGGATTGACCAAATGGAATGGTGCTAGTATGCTCTTGATGAGAAAAGAGGTTTCCCCAAGAGCATAGCAGCAGCATAACCTTGCAAATGAATTCCTTGAAGATGTAGTGCACCCATGGCCTTGTTTTATAGCACCTCTTTGAGGTATTGTGCAGACAACTTTTAGTGTGAAAAGGGGTTGTTTAGGGCACCTTTAGGTCTTTGACCAACCACCCAGCCGGATCCAGTCGAGATTTGGATGTCAAATCGACTTGGAAGTTGAACCAGAATTGGGTGGGAGGCTGACCAACATCATAAATGCGTCGTTCTCAGGTGTGCGTGGATTTTAGACTAAATAGAGGTGCTCTAAGTGCCAATGCATGAACTAAGAAAGAATTTTGAGCGCAGGTGCATAGAAGGCGCTGAGTAATGCAATGATTTTGGCGCACGTGCACATGATGCATAACTGTGGGCCAATAAAATCGTGCACAACTGTCACACGACCATGAAGAAAATTCTGGGAATTCTCTCAAATCAGCTTTGAATTTGATGTTTTGCAGGTCAGCTTGGGCCGGTTATGGTACCTACAGGTTAAATAAGTAAAAAGAAGAGCTAAAATAGCCCAAATGGGGTAGGAAATTGATACCTTTCCCCAATGGGAGTTGCCAATCTATTGCGCCTCTTTTTTCACCTAAATGAGGAAAACAGAGGTGCTTACAAGCTTAGTTGGGTTAGCTAAGAAAGACAGTAGTAAAGGAAAGGGTTAGAAGAATAAACATAAAAGACTAAGCTATAAATTAAACTAGGAAGGGAAAAAACAATTAAACTATTGTGCATAAGGACATAAGAACAAGAAACAAACAAGACTCATGTCACCAATGGAAAGGATTGTATTAGTGAAAAGAAAACACCAAAGAGAAAGGGGACTTTGTGTCCCTTCTTCCTCCAAGGGAGGGCTCTTGGACCCCCAAGATTGAGCTCTTCTTACAACTTGAAAACTTGAAAGAAATGGTGAAAGAATACCAATCTAACCCACTCAAAAGGTGATGTGGATTACCCAAATGGAATAGTGCTAGTATGCTCTTGATGAGAAAAGAGGTTTCCCCAAGAGAATAGCAGTAGCATAACCTTGCAAATGAATTCCTTGAAGATGTAGTGCACCCATGGCCTTGTTTTATAGCACCACTTTGAGGTATTGTGCAACCAGCTTTTAGTGTGAAAAGGGGTTGTTTAGGGCACCTTTAGGTCTTTGACCAGCCACCCAGCCAGATCCAGCCGATATTTGGATGTCAAATCGACTTGGAAGTTGAGCCAGAAGTGGGTGGGATGCCGACCAACATCATAAATGCGCCATTCTCAGATGTGCGTAGCTTTTAGCGTCCACAATTGTGCATCGTGCGCATGTGCGCTTTTCCTGCGTTTCTTGATGGCGCATGTGCACGCGTGCCCTGTATAGTCATATTGCATCCTGATTTTATAACTAGTTGTATAGTTTTGGACCTTTTGGAAATGCGTTTTTGGTAATTTTGGTCGATGGGTGAACTAATAGCTGTTTGAAGATGTTAGATTCCTGTAACTATTTGCGGGCGAAATTTCAGTGATAACAAACATAATAGAGAATTCTTTGACCCAATTGTATGGTGTATTATGGTTGGTGTGTTCATCATATGAATGGTATGTTTTTAGTTTGTTTATAGTCTATGTTATGCATTTGTTTCTATGCTTATGAATGTGATTTTATGGTTGAATGAGTAAGCCTGTGAAAGGTATATAAGTTTCAATTGTTTCTCTTCCTAAGAATTCCTACAAGGAATGCAGTGAAATCCCGCAAGGAGTGCGTTGACAAACTCTGATTTAATCTCGGAGAAGCTCAGAACAGATATCATTGAAATTATATCTGTAGAAGTGCAAGAGTAGAACAGAGTCGAGCAAGGTGTGCGTAGGCCAATTTGAGCCTTATATTTTCTCAACTAGAGAGAGAGTGGTATAAAAATATATGTTTCAAGGAATGCGCAGAGTTGGCATTATTCTGGATACTCAGAAGTTATTGAGAAAAGTCACAAGGTGTGCGAGAAAGATTCCTGAGAATCCCTGAGTTGCCACAAGAATCAAGCTCAGGAAGGATAGAGACTTTAAAGAGTTCAAAGGAAGAACGAGGGTTGAAGTCACCTCATATAATTCAAGCTCAGAAGGGTTGATGCCCAAGTTCTTGATGAGGGAATCCCATTGAAAAAATATTGAAGGACGGTGGAGATTTTTGGAGGGAGAAAGTGTCGCCTATCGTGGACCATTAGATCCAGTGGAGTTGCAAGGAGGATAGGATCTGGAATTCAATCGACACTCTGAAGTTTCGAAGATCTATTTTGTATCATCGATTGGGAAGAATATCTAACTATGGATATTTCGATGGAAATGAGAATTCGCGATTCAGGGAAATCGAGAGGAGTAGAGCATAAAATTCGCGAAGAGCGAAGGTAGATCATAACCGTTGGTTGCGAGGAGACGTGGACCATCGATTCGACATGAGGAGAATTTGGGGTTCAAACTTTGGAAGAAGAGGGATAAGCTATCTCCTAAAGACACAAAGATTGAAGTCCTGAAGTGTTCAAAAGTTGGGCCCAAGGTCATAGCCCAAGGTCACATTGAAGGGAGCTAGAGGAGAGGAGTTAACACCAGCTGGATTATAAATCTGCCAATTCGGGAATAGGGAGAGTCGGTAGTGGCTCACATCAAAACACCTAAAGTTTGGAGTCACGAAGCACCTTTTGGGTAGGTACCTAGTCACAGTCGATGGTCACGTGAGGGGAAGCTTGTGCCGGAAGCTAGTTCCCATAGGTGGAATTTTGTGAGGACCTCTAGGTTTCATTCCTTGAAGGTTCCAACAAGGACCTGAAGAGCTACTTAAACTCAGAGAATTGAAGATCCATTGACCAAGAGTTCATGCACACCCCACCGAGGTGGGACACTGCACCATACACCCTTTCATATATTTTTGGTCCATGTCGTGTGTAAATTTGGCTTCCTCGTGGACCCAGATAAGATTGTTTCCATATTGGATATGGTGGCTCCTACTTTAGTTCATGGAATGCGTGCAACCTTGGGACATACCGGATACTACAGGAGGTTCATCCAGAACTATGCTCAAATTGCAGTCACATTGGAAAGGATATTGTGCAAGGATATTAAATATGAATAGACACCAAAATCTCAGCAATCCTTCAATACCCTGAAAGTAAAACTAGTTACTACACCCATTTTGATCTTTCCAGATTGGTCCAAGCTCTTCCATGTCCATGTACATGCTTCATCCATTGTACTGGGCATCATTCTGGCATGACCAGGGGAAGGAAATATCAATCATCCATTCTACTTTTCCAACCGAAAGTTATATGATGTTGAAAGGAATTACACTACAACTGAGCGCGAGGGCCTAGCTATGGTATACACCTTGCAAAAGTTATGACACTACTTTTTGGGATCCGCTTTCAAATTCTTCACTGATTATTTTTTTCTCAAGTATTTAGTTAACAAACATGTGTTGGGTGGATGCATATGTCGGTGGTTGTTGTTATTTTAAGTATTTGACTTCAAAGTTGTTGTTAAACCAGGAAAACACAATGTGGGCCTAGATCATCTGTCGCAAATTTATACTAGGGAAGTTGCTCAAAGCCTCAACGATGAACTTCTAGATGTGTAGATATTCCGAGTGGAAGCCATCATGGATTAATTGGAATAAATAGTAGAGTTCCCCGTCACCGGACAGGCTCCCATCGAATATACTCCTACACAACATCATCAACTGGTGACCCACAGTGTTGATTATCAATTGATTACTGGACAATTGTATAATTTGGGTGCGGATGGAATCCTACGTCACTATGATTTGGAACACAAACGAAACTCCCTCCTATATGAGGCACATAAAGGTATTTTTGGAGGTCATAATGTCAGCAAGGAGAGTGTGTGTAAGGTTCTATGTGCAGGGCTCTAGTGGCCCTCTCTCTCCGTACACTCTAAATATTACTGAAAATGTTGCAATGTATGTCAACGAGTGGGAAATCCCTCACACAGAGATGAGATCCTACTCTTCTGAGTAACTGCACTTTATCCCTTTGACAAATGGGAAATAGACTTTTTTGGGCTCATAAATCCGACCACACATCACAATGGGGCACGATACATTATTACTGTGATAGAATATCTAACAACATGAGTTGTGTTAAGTTCCTGTAAATAGGTTGTTAGATTTTCAATAAAAGTATAGGATAAAGTCATGTCTTGGGTTAGATAAGACATTGTATGATTTTTTCTTAAATTGTGAGTCATAGGTTGGTTTTTCAGGGGAGAGTTTTTTTCTTTTTTAACCATGTAACTTATGTTTTTTCTCTTGTGCCAAGATGTGGGTTGTCATGTCACTAAAGGGTCATTATGAAGGATCATGATGTCATTTCAAAATAGTCAGAGTCAGTCTTGTCAGAGTTCTAACAATTTCATGATATCATATCTATTAAGGACATGTGGCATCATCAATAAAATCATTGTGTAGCGCAAGTTGTTGCACGACGTCCTAATGTTGTGTGTGGAGAACGATGAGGTATGATAGAAATAATTCATGATTTAATTGAAGTTATATTTCAAATGCATCATTCATCGAGGTAAAGAAAGCATCAAGATATTGTTTCTCTTCATCTATGATTTCAAAGCCTTTCGGCCAATATTGTCGCGCAGAAGATGTTGTTCGTTGTTGTGTAGAGTTTTATGTTGCTACTTGTTATTGCACAATGCGAAGAGGTCACTATTTTCATTTTCTGCATATAGGTTATTGATCCCATTTTCTGTACAGAGGTTCTTGTTCTCATTTTACTGCGCATAGGAAATTGCAATATATTATTGCACACCTGCAGTTCACACAGGGTTGACATATACCAGCATCATGAAAACTCCTAAAAGACGAAGAAAGAATGTAAGAAGTAGTGAAATCATGAGGGTTGAGCCACAAGGTTTAAATTTGGTAAATGCAGGCCAAGCAATTAGAGCATCCTTTGAACAAGTGGGTTGCATCAGGTTTTGTGATAAACTTCAGGGGTACAACAAACAAGTGGCGAGGGAGTTTGTAGAGAATTTTGATGGCACTAAGACTAAAGTGGGAAACCTCCAGTTGCAAGTTTCTGAAGATAGCATCGTTGTTGCAACAGAAATCCCTACCCATGTATAAAAGTGGTTCAAAATTATGCAGTTAGATCTATCTCACTATCATGATTTTCTAAAGCCTGAAATTAGAAATTCTAAATTTGGAGCTATCATACCCAGAGAATTTTTATTGAAAAGTCAGTGATTTGTTGAGGGTTATCCAGATGTTTTTTTACATGTGAAGGGAGATTTAACAAGGTTTACCAATATCACATCATGCTCTTAATGCATTTCAATGGTAAGAATACTTTGAATCTACCATATTATCTTTTCAGAAGTCTTGGAAAGATGGTTGGCGGAGTACAATTGAGGAAAGAGCAAGGAGATGTTATCCTTTTTCATTTTTCTTTGATCAAACTGTTAGTATTAAAGGAACTGACAAAGAGAAAGAGAAATCAAGACTGGGAGTCTTTCTAAATTCATCAGGCATAGTAGTAGATTCCCTAATAAGCCAACAAAGATGGATAAATACACCCTCATCAGTATAAAGAAATGCAACATCAATCTCTGAGAGTTTTGTAAAGAAAAGGGAAGGAGAAACTAAAGAACCTGTAGCAAGTCAGCAGGCTAAGAAGAAAGGAAAGAAACTCCAATTCTCTCCAAAAGTGATTGAAGCTCCTAGTAAACTGCGCACCAAATATACAACAAAGAGAAATCTTGTTGTACATACAATGCATGAAACTAGTGAAACTCCAGAAAAATTCATACAACCAATTCTCTCTGATGACAAAGATACTTCAATTATTGAGTTGCAGGAACAGTTGAAGAAGGCTCACTTTGTCATAGCACAGTTGCAGCATGAAAATAGAGAATTGAAGAAGAAGTCTCTAGAAAAGGTTTTCATGAAAGATATTTATGTGATAGGAGAACGATCGGTACTATCAATTTCAATTGGTTCCAAAACAAAGAATAAAGGGAAAGAAATAGAACAAACTCCAGAGGTAAAGGAGATTCATCAACCTAATGAGCCCTTAACAAGGTCCTCAACTAAGAAGTTGCAGCATCAAGAGGAAATCCCAGTGCAACAAGTGGAGATTAGAAAGAAGGGAAAACTTGATTTTCTAGTTGATGCAGCAGAGAACTGAACCGCTAGAACTCGAACTGACACATTTTTGTCATTTTTCCATTTTGACTTCATTTTGGAAAAACTCGCATAAATTTACACAACGACTTTGTTGCGCAAATTTAATCACCCATTGTTGCACACACTCTGTTGTGTTTTTCCTGCATCACGCAGTGGACTTACTGCGCAACAATGACAGAATTAATAGAACATCTTCAGCTTAGCTTGAATGTTTTGAAAAATATTCCATCTCATCTCCGACAAACATCAGAAGTGGAAATCACAATTTTTGGTTTCATTTATTGTCATATCAAAGTTGTTATGGTTTAAATTAAATGAGTCCAGTCAACTCCTTCTTTTTGGCATTTCATTAAACATTTCATGTCGATTATGTGCAACTGTTAGCACTGATTTTAGGATCATAGTTGAATCTGAATTTGACACTATAGACATATGATTTTGTATATATTCAGGAAGCCATGAAAACAAAAGGGTTTGCAAATGTGTAAGGGAATACTATTGAACATATTGTAATTTTTCTTTGTTGTTAATGAAAATTGTTGGATCAGAAGTCCTTGAGTTTTGACCACAGAGATACATGTGATTGTGGTATTTTATGCATGTGATTTCTTAATCTTCATTTTCATGTCTTATACTTGATTTTGCAGGGTTTCTTCTCTATGTTGATGTGAATTATATGTATCAGAACTCATCTTTGTTAGATGCTTTGTTTCGTGTAGTTCGAATTGTATTTCCACTATAATTTCTTCGAGATTCATACTTGTTAGATGCCTTGAAGGATTTTTTTTTCTCTATAATCTTCTATCTACAAATATATTTATTTGGCTTAAAATATTACTTTCTATCTTGCCTATGTTCAGTATTTTCTCAGTATCCAGCAAGTTTTATCGACTTTTGATTTTAGTGAATCCATAGCCCAATGTACTTTATGTTCATATTGCCACCAACCCTATAAATTCATTTATCTTAGAGATGTAGCCTTTGATTTAAAACCAAATTAATTCTTTCAGCGATTAATTTGAAGAGAGATATCCCTCTCTGGTTGGAAGTGATATCTTCCATACCCAAGTTGGTTTTAAGGTTACTCCTATACCTATTTCCTCCCTCAGCCAAGGACATTATAGAGAGATAACAGGTTGAAGCAGCACTAGTCAAGGATTGTACAATAGAGACTACGATGCACTTCATTTTTTACAACATTATAACCAGATTTGGATGTCCAAGGGTATTGATGAGCGACCAAGGCTTGCATTTTTTGAACGAGACCATCCAGAAACTCACTCAGGATTTCATGATCCATCACCAGAAGAGAACTCCTTATCACCCTCAAGCTAATGGTATGGTTGAAACTTTGAATAAAATTCTAGAACATGCCTTAACCAAAGTTTGTAATGTGTAGCATGATGGCTGGGATAAACGTATCCCTGCAGTATTATGGGCTTACTAAACCATGTTGAAAAGGTTGATTAAGAGCACACCATTCAAATTAGACTATGGAAAGGAAGTGGTCATGCCATTAGAATTTGTGGTCCCTAGCCTCTGGGTCACCCTCGCAACTCAAATGACTGATGATTAGTTCCTTGAGCACAGGTTGGATGAGCTTATGGAACTCGAGGAAGACTAAATAATGGTAGGATTCATCTAGGTGGTGGAAAAATACCGACGGAAGGCATGGCATAATCGGAACATCCACCAAAACATTCTTCATCCAAAATCTTTAGTTTTGTTATATGACAACAAATATTTACAGCATCCTAGTAAGCTACACATGCATTGGTTGGGTCCATTTCAGCTAGTCTACATCAATGAAGCAGGTGTCGCCAAGATGGAAACACTACAAGGTAAACCACTCAAAGGTCTCATCAATGGTAGCAATTTGAAGGTGTATTATGGCCCTCAAGGGTCAAACACCATTTAATATTTTGTCAATTTTATATATTGATATAGTAATATTAGCATAGGGTGTACAATACTTTTTTTTTAACAAGAACGGTTATAGTGTATTAATCGGCTTCCTGGCAATCCAGAATCAGAAAGTTACAAATCGGAAGAAGGTTGATGATCTCGCTGCCAACCTTTTTGAGGATAACTTGAGAGTACAATCCCACTTGCTTCT
>ML802993.1:270150-302265 GCA_009831015.1 Picea engelmannii
AGCGGCCACCTACAAACAAGAAAAAACGCAGAGGCACGACCTCTGCTCAAAACCGCGCGACCTCTGCTCAAAACCCGCGTGCAAAGCGAAGTAGGGTCTTTTGTTCGCTGTAAATCGAAGAGGGACGCTTCGACATGCGAATCACTGGAGGGAAGCTTTGGTCGGCTGCTCCAGACGCATCCGGGCTCCTGCAAACGAGATTCAGACCGGGGGCGGCTAGGGTTTTGGCCCTAGCCGCGTTGGCTTTCCTCCTCGCTTCATTGCTTCCTCCGACCTTTCCCAAAAGGTGGTGAGCTTGGCTCAGAACGGTTAATTAGGCAGCGAGAAACGCCCATGTTCAGGTTTGAACCCGAGACCTGACCGTCATTACATGACCGACCTTACCACTACGCCGCACCCACGACCTTCAAAGGTGGTGAGCTTGGCTCAGAACGGTTAATTAGGCAGCGAGCAACGCCCATGTTCGGGTTTGAACCCGAGACCTGACCGTCATTACATGACCGACCTTACCACTACGCCGCACCCACGACCTTTGCATAGGGTGTACAATACTTAGCACAGCTTATAGTCTGCATAATTTACATTTTTACAATGCAAGCATTCATCTCTATCACCTAAGCGGTATCAATCGAGTGACATAGGGTGTAGATCATTGATATTTCCAAGTATGGCTACATTTTTTCCAACAAGTATAGGGTGTTCTTTATGTACATGTCATGTGGGGATTCATGAAGTTCCTGACGCTTTAGCTATGAAAAGGGAAAATAATCCCATTTTAGTAATTCACACATGTCGTAAGCATATATTGGGTTCAAGTATCACATTCTCTGATAAACCTCTCAAGTACGGTTGATCTACTATATCAATCCATTTGTCCTTTGTAGTTTACTGTCACTTCCATCTTTCCCTTCAAGCCATCCCTTCCTTGACATTATTGTGCCATCCTTCCCCCCCGTCCCCACCATATCCTACCTATAGATTTCACTCCCTTAATTACCAGCTAGTGTAATCCTCTATGATCTCCTACGACGATTTCATTTCTCATCTCGGTGTTCCCCTATCGTGGCATGGCTTAGTTGGCTATCCATATTCTTTTATCACCAGTTTGATTGATAAACCAAAGAGACTATCCTACGGTATTCCAGGAGGTATTTAGTATGTCAACCCTTGCTCGATCATCATATTCCCACCCCCTTTCCATGACAGTATCAACTTCATAACCCCCAGCTTTTTGAACTATGTTTTCTTCCCAAAATGACTCCCCATCCCCCTACGCCAAGAACTAATTGACTCGTCACCATGATTCATCCCCTTCATTGTTAATACAAGACCCTACTCAATGGCTCGCCTGATTCCCTCCTTCCACCGATCATCATCATACCCTCCCCCAGAGAAATAAATCCAGGCCAAAATCTTCTAGTCAATAACGTACATACCTTCCCTACTCTCACCTCTTGTCATCAATCCACAATCCCCCAGAATTAGACCGATCGAGACCACTTGATTGGCTTGACCGTCCCAGAAAAAAATGACAAGCAGATAATGATGCTCTCTCTTGAGGGAACCTTGTCACTATTTAGTCGATAATGCTTAATGGGGGACTCTAAATAGATCCCTCATTCACTTCCACAGGAACTAGTGAACGTTTTGGTTCAAGAAACTCGACGCAATGATAGTTGTTATGAAGAACGATGATATGCTCTTCCTCAAATTACCCTCTTGAATAATATGCAACAGTTGGCTCGAGGATGATTCCTATAATAGTGATTGGGGGATGCTCACATCCAAAGTTTTGGGTTCAGTTTCGCGTATGTGCACAAACAAAGTTGTGCACGCTCATTCCATAGTTTTTCACGCACCTAAGGAAATGTGTGAGTAATGTCATAGAGTGTGCATCGGACTAGGTTTTATGAGTAGTGCACTTGGTGTAAGCACTACCAAGTGGAATCAATCTAAGTTTTATCAGTTGCATCGAAAATCAAGAAAATGCATGCGGAATCAAGAAAAATATCTCCAGGAAATCTCCCCGAATGATTATTTCCAGTAGCATATGAACACGTGGGGCGGCCAGATGATGAGTTGGCCAGGAAGTTAATATTTTCCCATGATACAGAGAGTCTATGTGTTACACATTATTTTGGTCACTCTAGTGATGTCTCTACAGTGTTGTATTCAGGCTCCCACAAGGACTTCTTGCCTGAGAAAAGTGACTGTTGTCTTCTTCCAAAAGACACATTTTTAAGGTGAGTTCACGGGCTGCCTATGTTACAGGGTGATAAAATCTCTCATTCTCGTAGGCCACCCACACTTAGGGTGAGAATTGTTCGCATTTTTCTCCATAGATAGGGTGTGAACCTATTTTTAAGCATGGAAAGGAGAATAAGTCACGAAGGTTCTAGAAGGGGATCTTCTAGAAAATGAGTTGGCATTCGCATGGTTGGCATCCTACTGACTTCTTAGATTTGGTGGGATCATCCTAATCCATGTAACCATCCCTCCTTCTCCTATATATTTAAAGGTTTCTCATGGAAAAGGCTAAGCAATATTGAATGAAGAATTGGTGAAAGAATTGTGTGAAGAACCCTGCTTTGACAAAAGCTTGAAGACTCTATTTGGTCTATCAAGAGGTATTGGATCTTCTTCATGCAAGTGCATGTGTTGGAACCAAGGGTCACTGAAATGAATCTTGCGACATCAAGGCGATCAGGTTGTATCTTCTACTTTCATTTAATATAATACAGCGACATTTCCCTTTCCCATAAAATCACTCTTATTTTATAGCATAACTCCTTGATCATATGCATAGGTTGGCATTGAATATACTTTGCTATCTTCACTTTGGTTGGTTTTTTTTGTCTTGGACCTGACTTCACAAGAGCACCGAAGTGAAGCGGGAACAACAGAGACCTAAGGAAGCGATATAAAGGTATGTCATTCATTCCTTCTTATTGGTAGATTCAATGACCACAACTTAGGGAAAGAGTCGTGTCCTGTCCTGTTTTGTTCTAGATCTAGGTGGATCTAGGGAGATCGGTTAGTGTCTTCACCTACCGATTTGTCCGATAACAAAATTGGTGACTCCACTGGGGATACAACCCATTTTTGGTGGTTTTTTCTTGGCCATTTTCTCTTAACCTACCATTTTTTCATTCCCATCAATCTCTGAGTCTTGAGGATACCCTTATAGACTCCCTGGTTCCAGAAGTTCCCTCAAAAGTTTTGTCTTTTTTCCAAAATTAGCTTGATTACAGAACTTCTCGCACTGCACCCCTTTGTAGCCTGTGAGAACCACTAAAGTTTGCACCCTGTTGTTCAGTTCAGTGCAAATTTCTTGCGTGCTGCCTGTGTCTAGCCTGTGAGAATCCTTGATTCTCGCATTGTACCCCACTGCCAGCCTGCAAACCCACTTGAAAAAAATTTGGATTAAGTCTTTTGTGTCATCAGAGGACCAGATTTGTTTGTGTGTCTAGGAAGAACTTCTCTGGCCAGTGATTGAATGTTTCTTGACTTCAAATCTTGTGAATGATTAAGATCTTCTTGATCATGTTTTCTCAATTTTTACCTCTTGACCTTTTCACAACAAGGGTATAATCTCTGATTTTGAAATCCGAGTGCTTGTTTGGTTGGGAGCCTTTGATTGGTTTAAAAGTTGAGATCAATTGTTCTTTTCAATTGCTTATTACTTGTAAAATTGTTACCCATGTGCGTTTGAAGAGATTGGTCTTGTCAGTTTGCTATTTTTGTCTTCATTGAAAGATTGGTTTGGGTGTTTGTTGTGTATTTCTTTTTCATTGGTTGCTTGTTTTTTCTTAGTTCCACCCCTGTTGTTTGGTTTCTAATAAAAATTAAAGACATTTTCTTTTTTAAGCAACTTTTTATTTGAAAATATTGTCATTCAAGTATTGAAAGAGAACGAATAGGGAATTTGCATTGTTCATGGTTGTTTGATATTACATTTCAAAGAAGATCATACATCGTAGTTCATATTGTTCCAGAAAACTCCTCTTTCCCTGTAAATAGGATTCATCGAACAAAAAATTTGTATCATTCATTCATATTTATGCATTGTTGGGTCAGAGTCTCACACAACATCAGTTTCGTTTCTGTATCCTTTTGAGTAACAAAAGCCTTTAATAATATTGCGCAATTTTAAAATTCAACTAGTAATTTTTTCTAGGGATTTTTTACACCAACATTAGCTAGGCTAGAGCTTTGGAATAGGCAGTGAGGCACACTCTCCAAAGAATACACAATAGCATCTTGTGATAAGGAGTGTCAAATTCCATTTGCATCATTTTGTCCTGGGAAGCCCTTCTCACACAAGGGTCAAACCTAAGGTTGCATCGAGATTGACAGAGTTACTCACCCTGCTTTGTTGATATAGGTGTAGAGATTGCACGTATTACGGGAGTCACTTGAAGCTATACCCACAATGATGAGTGGAAGCCTCTCAAGTTGATTTTGGCCTAGATACCCTGCCCTTACGTGTGGATCGGACTGTTGACTGTTCCCCCAGGCACCATTGTTGTTGGTGGTAACCTTAGTAGCCTACCTTCTTAGGATCTTACACAAGGTGACTGTGAAGGGGTAAGTCTTCACGGTACCTGGAATCGACGTTAGCCAAACTCACTCGGGCTCCTTGGAGGGTATACCCATGATTATTATGTGTGGGATCTTGCACTAGGGTGTAAGTCCATTAAGCAGGTCATCAACGTAACTTTTCCACCCTAGCCCAGCCCCTTCTTGTCTCGTCGTCGCGACATTGGATTTCATCACCAACTAGTGACTTCGGAATTGGAAGGTCTTGTTTGCTTGGTTTTTCTTCCTATATTTTACTAGCACATGTTGTTTGTTTACCCAAGTTGGCCATAGAATTTCTTTCGTAAGTTTCTAACTCGATCACAATTGACCCTCCATGTCGTTCATGTAGGATGCAAGGCTTACCTCTAGAAGATTTGGAAGGTTCTCAACCCTTGCCTACCAACTCACCGAAGGGCTCTCCTAAATAGAGTGAAGTCCAAGATGTTGCCACTCCACAAGTGGAAAGAACTAACTCTCTAGAACAATTTTGAATTACCAATTCTCGAGAGGACTTTCGACCTCCTCCCGACTCCGGGAGACGTATTGTGCGAGTGAATTCTTCCAGAGATTTAGTTGTTCAGTCTTCTAGATCACCAACAGAACCTTTCATAGGACCTGAGAGTCAAGATCCTTTTTGGACTAATGGAATTTTTAGACGGGATCTCTTTGGCTCAAGAGCAGGCATTGATATCACTATCGCACCTGAGCGGCCCGAAACATCTGATCCAGACGCAGTACCTTTTACTACTGCCTATTATTTCCCTGGTTCAGACGCTCCACCAACTAACCACATCATGACTATCCCTCTACAAACGGTCCATTACACAATGGTCCCAGATACTACGAGTCCTCACACTGGGATTACTACGGCTAGCCAAGCCCCCATTGGCACACCGCTTTCTCCTAGATTCACCCCAACACTTCTGCTTGGATATCATGCGTTGAATGCTTCTATTCCCCCTCCTACACAAATCACATCTGGGACTCCTGGTGGTTCCACTCCTTCTAGGAACCATCTTCCCGGTTTCATTCCAACACTTCCTCCACCCCCTTTCAGAGGACCTCTTCCATCCTCTATCGGAGGCACTAATCCTAGTGGCACCATCCCGTCTTTCACACCTAATTACCCGATTCCTATTGCTGGACAATTTCACCAAGGAGGCCAAACTCAACCCCCTTTTACAGGAAGAATCCCAATTGGGACACAACCCCCACTGACCCCACCCTATGGAAAAAATATACCTCCATCCTTGGCCCAGTATTGGAATTATCTTATACAACATAATCCTCAATTGACTGGGGGGAAACAACGTCAAGATAACTCTTTCATACCCCCTAGTACAGGCCAACGTTATCCAGGCATGTCTAATCCTATTTGGGACTCGAACACTCAACCCCACACCCCTGTTCAAGGGTACAACCCTATGAATTACTTGCCTCCACACCAACCACCGAATCTGCCTGGATCTTCGCATCATATGCAATCTACTTATGGTCCCACTGGTCTACCGACGGGACTCCCTCCCCAAAGTCACCAGTACCCACATGTGAATAGACAGTTACCTTTCTTAGCCACCCTGGACCTACCAGATCTGTCGAGGATTTTAAATGATCTGATTTGTCACTCTCCTCAATGGCCCGCCATACCGACCAAACTACCATCCGACATCCCTATATTCGATGGTAAACCGGGAGAGGTCCCAAACAATCATGTAATGACCTTTCACCTTTGGTGCTCATCCAATTCCTTGATGGATGACTCTATTCGTTTACACCTTTTTCAATGAACCCTCACAGGTTCCGCCGCGAAGTGGTATATCGAATTACCACAAGGCTTCTTCACCGACTTCAACACCCTCGCTATGGCTTTCCTCACCCACTACCAGTTACTGATTCGCTACGAAATGGGAACTGATATTTTGAGTTCTTTTAAACAAACCAAAGCCACGCATATCTCTGATCACATTCATGAGTGGAGACGGAGATGACGTCTCATCAAACTCAAACTTCCTGATCAGTTGCTGGCAGAATGGTTCACAAAATCATTCATGAATGACATCGCTCGTGACATCGCCATGGGTGGAGTTGTCACAGAAGAAAAAGCAATCAGTCATGCCCAATACTTAGACCTCATTTACTCACAAATGGGTACTCTTTACGACTTACTCCCTGATGCACCTCGTCCTTCTACTTCTACTACTTCAACCACTCCTTCTACTTCTCATGCAGTTGACGGTGTGATTGGCACCTTCCATGCCCAACCTCATTCCGTCCTCTAGCAACAACCCCAAATCCATTTCTTCTAATGTTCAAAATGCTCCCTCTCCTACCCCTCCCACCGACAAGACTTCTGAGGTAAATTCTATTTAATCTACCCCCACAGACAAAAATAAATCCAAAAAAGGAAAGGGTAAGACCAAGGAGGATAAAAATAATCCACAAACTGAGAAAACCAAAACACCACCTGTTGACGATAGGGAAAAGTGAAAACCCCGATACCCTTGTCTTATCTGTGGTGATGAGCACTACACTAAGGATTGTCCACGATGAGTCGAGATTACTAAGTTCCTTCAAGGGACCACGAAACCCCCCACTCTGGCCATATTGTCACAACCCTTCCCTTCTCAACAACAGGCCCAATTGGTCATTCATGACCAACCTTCCTCCTCCAATACATTCTATGTATTAATGTGTATAGGTGATTCAAAGAAGAATGACATCACACTCACCACTCGAGCCAAAGATTATCCTTCCTCCAAAGAGAAGGTTGATGCAATACCTCCTTCATTGGTCTAACCATCTCCCATGACTCCACCTACCAACGGTCCTCTTCATCTCGAATGACCGAGCCTAGATATAGTTCTTCGCCCTCCTCCAAAGGGTGTTGTTCGAAAATCGGCTTTTAATCCCCATGCACATGCTGCCCAGAACTACAGTATTGTCGAAGATCTGTCCCAAGTACCATCCGCAATGTCATCCCTTGAAGTCCTTCAGAGTTTTCCTAGACAATGGAAGGCACTGTTGAAATCTATTGGTGGAATCGACCCCACGGATACGAATTTAATAATTTTTGACTTGGAAGATCACATTCCAAGGTTACCCCCTCAACTCGCATTCCAAATACAAGTTATTGTCTGTGACCAAAACATTTGTAGAACAGTTATTGATGAGGGTGACTCGACTTGTGTCATGTCTATTACCTGCTGGAAAGCCATCGGCTCTCCTCCTTTGATTGAATCCCACAACACGCTCAAAGCCTTCAATGGCTCTGGTTTTAAGCCTTACGGTGTCCTCCCTTCATTGCCTATTACGTTAGAAGGAAAAATGGTCCAAGTCGAAGTGGAGGTCTTTGACGCTCCTCTCGATTACAACCTTCTACTTGGCCGTAGCTGGATTGATTCCATACGTGTAGTTGTGTTGACTCTTTTCCGTGTCGTGAATTTCCCACATCAAGGAAAAGTAGTTACCGTCGACCAATTGGCCTTCTTTCACTCCGATGCACGTACCGGCAACGTGTCGTTTATTGCAAAAAAACCCCCTAGATACGAGAACGTCAGTGTGGTCTTCTTAAAGATTCCTTGTTAATGGCTACATTCCCCATCCCACCACCTGATGTTCCACATCCATTTGTCACCTCGATCAACATGATCTCCAAATCTGTTCATAGAACCCCTGCATCTTACGACCCATGGATGGTACCCAACCCTGGCGATCATCTTCGTTATGGCGACGAAATGCCTTTGAGTCTAGTTGAATCCGCTTATCAAGTCATTCAATCGGAAACCCCTTCTACCCCCTCTCTTGGTGATTTATCTCCAGATCCATTCCGCATCATTTTTCCCATGGACAAGATGATTATGTCTGTTATGTCCATGGAAGACACCCCTTGGGATGATGGACATCATCGTTCCATCCTCTTCCTGGAACAACACACCATCAAGGGTTACCAAAGGATCTCGACCGTTGTCGTCATTTCTACCGTTCCCGAGTCTACACATGATCTATTCTATGAAGGGAACTTAAGTAATATCTCACCCACCATCCCCCTCAACATATCCATAAAACCTGGAATTGTCGAAAATGTGCATATCGGAGCTTCGTGTTCCCATGACGAAGTTGTCACCTACAAGTCTCTTTTCCAAGAATTTTGTGACGTCTTCGCCTGGAGCTATGAAGAAATGTCGGGTATTGACCCTGACATTGTGATACATGAGATTAATACATACCTAGATGATAAACTCGTTCAGCAATGACTTCATCCGGTCCACCCACGTAAAGCGGCCACTATCAAGCTTTAAGTTGAGAAACTTCTCAAAGCTGGCTTTATTTACCCTGTGGCTCTAACTGACTGGGTTTCCAATCTTGTCCCGATCGACAAGAAACAAGGCACGATCCACGTGTGTGTTGATTATAGGTACATTAACAAAGCTTGTCCTAAAGACAACTTTCCTACCCCCTTCGTTGACTAGATCGTCGGCGATTGTGCTGGAAGTGAAAGCTTCTCTCTGATGGATGGTTTCTCCGGATATAATCAAATCAATATCGTTCTCGCAGACCAACACAAGACCACTTTTATTTTTCCTTGGGGCACTTTTGCCTATCGGAAACTTCCATTCAGTTTAAAGAATGTTGGCGCAACTTTTCAGCGTACAATGTCTTACGCCTTCCATGATATAAAGCACATTGTGCAACCATATCTCGATGACTTACCCGCTCATTCCATGCACCATGTGGATCATCCAATACACCTCCGCACCATTTTCCTTCGATGTCGATTTTACCATATACGCTTGAATCCCCACAAATGTGTTTTCTGCGTAGAATCCAGTCGACTTCTAGGCTTTACTGTTTCACTTCAAGGGATTAGGGTAGATCCTTTGAAGGTTGAGGCGATTCTCAATCTCCCTCCTCCTTCCTCACTTCACCAGTTACAAAGTTTGCAAGGGAAGGCAAACTTTCTCCGTCGTTTCATCCCAAACTATGTTGAGCTAACTCTTGGATTTACGCGACTGCTCAAGAAAGGTTCTGAGTTCATATGGGATACCACTACCAACAAAGATTTTGAAGCTTTGAAACTGTCTTCGACACGTACCCCACTACTCTTCCCACTTGATTACAATCGGGATTATTTCCTTTACCTCGCAGCCTCGGACTATACCATCGCTATGGTTCTCATCTAAGAGGATGATTCTCATGACGAACATGTCATTTACTACTTAAGTCAAAGTCTCACGACTATTGAAACCAAGTATTTACATGTTGAAAAACTGGCCTTGGCAGTCGTCCAAGCTGTTCAACGTTTTCGGCACTATATCCTCTCTCGCAAGACTACGGTAATTTCTAACTGCAACCCTATGCAGCACATTCTTACATGCCAATTGCTAGGGGGAAAATACTCCAAATGGATCGTAATACTCCAGGAGTTTGACTTAGAATTCGAACGTGCTAAGTCCAAGAAATCCTTGGTGTTTTCCGAGTTGATATGCGACCTTCCCTGCTCTGAGACGGAAAATGTAGCGGCTGATTCATTACCCGATGAATCCCTTTTCCTAATTAGTTCTGATGACCTTTGGTATGAAGATATCATCATATATCTCCAAACCCATAATTTTCGGCCCACTTTGTCCAGCATTGACCGTCGTCGAATACGCTACCAATCCCATCAGTATATTATCTTAGGTGATACTCTTTATCGTCATGGGATTGAGTCTGTTTTTCGACGCTGCCTCACATTTGATGAAGCCGAGAAAGCCCTAAATGACTGCCATTCTGGAGCTTGTGGTGGTCACATGTCTGGGTATGCTACTACCCAGAAGATCTTATGAGCAAGGTATTTTTGGCCTTCTTTATTCAACGATTGTATAATTGTCGTCCAAAAATGACACGCTTGTCAAACCTACAACAATAAAATACGATCACACCTTGATCCTCTACACCCTATGGTCTCCATTGGTCCTTTTGCGAAATGGGGTATCGATTTCATGACATGTCACCCTCACTCGGCCGGGGGGCATGGATACATTATTGTAGCCGTAGATTATTTTAAAAAATGGTCTGAGGCGATGCCAACATTCGACAATACCAGAAGGACTGCAGCATTATTCATTCAATCACATCATTGCTCATTTTGGTGTTCCTCGGGCTATCGTTACTAATCACGGTAGCCACATTAGAAACTTCATGATGTCCAAACTCACTGAAAAGTTGGGTCTTCGCCATGAAAACTCAACACCCTATTACCCACAAGCCAATAGCCAAGTCGAAGCAATAAACAAGGTCCTCATTACCATGCTTCGACGAATGATAGGGATTCACAAAACGAGTTGGCACATGATGTTTTTTTCAGCATTGTGGGCTTACCGGACATCCGTTAAGTCTGCTATCGGGTTTACACCATTCCAGTTAGTTTATGGTCTAGAATCCATCTTGCCAATTGAATGTGAGATACCCTCCCTAAAACTAGCCATCAAACTTCTCCCAAACACTTCTGCCAAAGAAGAACGTATGTTGTATCTCATGCAATTAGACAAAACCCGTTGCGATGCCACCCTAGTTATAGAAGCCCAGAAGAAACGCGTCAAAGCCCAAAACGACAAACATGTCAGGCCACGCATTTTCTCCATAGGTGATCTAGTTCTCCTTTATGAACAAGATCGGGATATGCTAGGATCCAAAAAACTTGAAGCTATGTGGGGAGGTCCTTATATCGTCAGACGAGTTTTGGAGAAAGGAGCTTACGAGTTGGTGGACTACGACAATATCCCTTTGAGTGAACCCAGAAATGGGTTGTACTTAAAGAAGTACTATGCCTAAGATCAACTGTGCATGAGTGCTTGTATTTTATTGTATCATATTTTTTGTGTGTTACTGTAGTATGATTTTTCGTTATTTGGTCTCTGCCCTCGACTGCTTATGTTACATTGTGCTTGGTTTCCGGATGTCGGAGTCTTCGCTACCCCACATTGGCTTCGCTGATGGCGCTATCCATAGTACTCAGAACCTTACTTTTGCTACATGGGCAATTTACACACCTACAAATGAACTTATCAGTCTACGAGGTGTGTGCCTTGGTCGTGCGACCAATAATATTGCAGAATATAGTGTCATCGTCAAATTGTTGATTGATGCTATTTTGCTTGGTATCTTCCACTTGGTTATATGACTCGATTCGCAGCTAGTAGTACTACAGCTAAGTAATGTCTATGATATTCGAAGTCCTAGTTTATTACGGGTATATTTACGAATTCGCCTCTTGGAACGTTATTTTGATTATATTGAGTATCATTACATTCCTAGATGTCTAAATATATTGACTGATGCATTAGCTAACTATGTGTTAGACAGACATTTGGGCCATTTATAAACTAATCACACATCACATGTATCACACAACACAAAATAAGCCAGTAGAAGTCGTATGTATGTATATAACGATCAAAAGTTTTTACAAAAAGTTTCTATCCAAGGACCAAAATCTCAAAATATGAAGCCCATAGCTTCTACAAAATAGCATCATGGATGACGCTCATGATAACACACAACTGCTCAGACTACCCTATGGAGCAGTCGACTGATAGACTCGGACACGCCCACAGTATGGCGTTGGTAACGTCTAGGGATATCCCCAATAGTAATATCTGGGATGTCCACGGTCAACCCCTCCAAGTTCTGTTCCACTGCCTCATAGTCTTCGGCATCCCATATCGCCACTGGAGCCACCTCTCCTCGCCATTGAATAGGATACGTTCCTGGAGGTTGATATGGCCCCACATCTGTGTCATCAAAAAGAGATTTTTTTATTAGTTCTTGGACAAACATAAAAACATTTCATATGATAAAACTTGCAAAAATATTTAAAAAGAACAAAATGTGTACTTCTTACCTAAATCGCCCCACTAAGCATCCTCAGGCAGGGCCAAATTCGGATCCCCTCATAAATCCAAACCAGCGTATGTGTAGTCATCAATCATCAGCATTTGGGGCCTTAACCAGTCAAAAAATGAATCAGTGTACTTGATTATAGGCCCAGCTACGTGTCAAGCCATGAGGTTGCACCACCTCAGCATCCTCAGATGTGGGGCTGGTAAAACCCAATCAACCTGTAGTCGCAGAAGTGGGACCCTCTCGAGGAAGAATGACACCAAAAGTGATCTGTACCCAAACTGCTTCAAGTCACCCTTTCGGCACTTCATCAATTCTCTTTTCATACTGTGGAGAACTGCATCCGACCAGTTGAAGACCCGAGGCTCTATACACTCTATGGAATATTGGAAGTAGCTCTAGAGAGCCATGTGTGGAGCTGCACTCCTAGCCATGCATGCGATATTGAACAAGATGGTTCGTAGGGTCAAATATTGGACCCCCAAAATGGAAACCTTACCCTTTCTCCTCTCTACCTCGGGAACACAATACTAGCGACAATACTCACTCATAGGGAGCTCGTCGCCTCTGCCTCTGGTCAAAGTAGCATGGTATCCATGCCATGACAACCTTGTTAGAAAATAGATATCCTCGATATCTAGGATCAGCGTGTGGACCCCCACGTGAAATAATTGTTGGTCAACGTCCCACATATGGACCAGGTATTCCAACAACCTGAGTTGGGCTCTCATGCTTGGAATCCTGAAGAATTTCAATAGCCCACAGTCCCGAAGGGAAAAAACTATACCCAGGTCATTCCCGGCAATGGCATCATCCTCCTCATGTTCTCTTTCTCGCCACTCCAACATTGTGATAGTCAAACACTTGCACAAGAGCCATGAGAGAAGAGTCAACAACTGGTTTCAAACTTTTGCATAATTTTTATTGAGAAAAACTTAACTTTAAAATCCATGTTTCGGCCCTTGCAGGTGAGCCTTTGGCACAGTGCGAGAATCCTAGATTCTCGTAGGTCCCGCAAGGCCCACCTGTGAGAATACTTGAGCACATGGTGTGACCCTAAATTGGACCTAAAACCCTAAAAATTGCCAATAAAAACTAAAAATAAACCATGAAAAAGTTGAAAGATCAAGAGCTTACCTCATTGGCTGAAACGGTTCACCGAATGATCGCTTGTGCCTCCCGCAATCGAGCAAAGAAATTCGGGGGAAAATGAGGTATGTTGGACAAGTTTTTGGAAAAATCATAATGAAATGGTAAAAAGCCCTTTTTACCTATATTTATTCACTTTTTACCATTTTTGTTGATTTTTTATATTATTTTGTCAATAAAACCTAATGCCCTAATAGTCCTATGAGTGTGGTTTTTTGCAGATATAGCAACTTTGAAGTCTGAACGAAGGGGTATGGGTGTTTTTTCTTTTTGTCGCATGTACGACTACTTTTTAGGGTTTTTAGAAAAACCTCGAGCTCAGTCTTCGTTCGTTCTCGTGCTCGAAAATATATGAGAACGTAACCGAGTATACTTTTTCTCATCTTTTCGTACTCGTCATGGTAACACGAAAACGGCGAACGTTAAGGAGTATCCTTTAAGCTCTTTTCACGCTCCATAAAAATGAAAAGATTGCCGAGCGATCTTGTTCTCTTCACGCTCGTTAAGGTATCTGAAGAAAACGTTCGACGGGCGATAGTTTATCACTTTTTCGATCTCGTCGAACTTATTTATGAAAAAGGAACTAGGAGAGTTCTCTTTAATTTTTTTTCAAACTCTCAAAACATGAAAAACTCCCGAGTTTTCTATCCTTGGACTCGTTAAACAAACATCGACAGACCCGTAATGGGACCGAACCACTCCTTCCTAGGGTTCGTTAAATATACTCCGAGGGACTCATCCAAAGGATGAGCTTACATCAACAAGCATATGTTATCCTCCTCAAGCTTGCGTAAAAATAAAGAGGTACTCCCTAGGAATGGTGGAGGGAATTTTGGGAAAGGGATGTGTTTTCGTATTCATATTAATGGCAGTAAGCGTCACTCTTGAACATGACACCCCCTATTCGTCATTTGAATCCGGGTTGGGAAATCCATTTGTCTCTCGTTTGACTTGATATCGGGTCATATCTTGGGTCATCTTTGATTCAGTGCTACTAAGTCCTTAGTCGTGTCGTTCATATGTTCAAGAGAAGTTCACACGAGCCCTCTATTGAGTCAGCCATCTGCAGTTGTCCATTCTTACTATGTCGGCCTTCCCTATGTTTGTTTCGACTCGTATTCATACTTTGTCTCATCCTCAAAATCTGTTACTTATTTCATGTCATTGATGGGGGATACATCAAGGCCCTCCCGTGACGAGTCTTGTTCCATCGACTACAACTCATTATCCAGAAATGAGACTTAGAAATCATTTAGTACCTTGGAACCTACATGCCTTAATGGAAGGTCTCTTCACTTTCGACAGAGGTTTCACATCATTGATCCCTGATCAAGAGATTCTGCCAAGTGCTTGAATTCAGCTCATTCATTCGCATTCATTCGGATTGTACTTCGGTACCTTGGGAGTCATTGACATCAATGGTGATTTCCCTCGCACTTGTTAACGGTTTTCGTCAATGACCGGTAATCAAGTGGTTTCTACCATGTTCAACTTCATCACATGTAATCGCATGGCCAGATTCATACTTTCAGGTGATGGGATTGAAGACCATGGATCTCATCTTTTTTATCCAGGCTACTATGGAGTATGTATGATTTGTGTCGGCGCATAGATCCACTTTGTATTTCATGTGGCTATGTCGTCTTAATTCAAGTCTTCTCACATATATCCACAGTGTATTTATGGTGGCTATGTAGCATTTTGACGGCATGGATCCATGGTGTATGATTGGTGGCCATGACTTACGTTTATGATTCCATTCATTTGTGATCTGAGCATGGGAATTCCTACCTCAGAACTGGTATTATATTATGCCTATGCTTGGTTGTTTACAGGTTTCCAATTAGGTGTGCTCCTGGTTTCTGACACACACACGTAATTTACAAAGTATTTCGGTTGTCACAGATTCTAGCCTCATGCTTTGGGGGGCATTCTATTACACATTATTTTGGTCACTTTGGTGATGTCTCTACAGTGTTGTATTCAGGCTCCCATAAGGACTTCTTGCCTGAGAAAAGTGATTGTTGTCTTCTTCCAAAAGACACATTTTTAAGGTGAGTTTGCAGGCTGCCTATGTTACAGGGTGCGAAAATCCCTCATTCTCGCAGGCCACCCACACTTAGGGTGCGAACTATTCGTAGTCTGCTCCATAAATAGGGTGTGAACCTGTTTTTAATCTTGGAAAGGAGAATAAGTCATGAAGATTCTAGAAGGGGATCTTATAGAAAATGAGTTGGCATTCGCATGGTTGGCATCCTACTGACTTCTCAGATTTGGTGGGATCATCCTCATCCATGTAACCATCCCTCCTTCTCCTATATATTGAAAGGTTTCTCATGGAAAAGGTTAAGCAAGATTGAATGAAGAATTGGTGAAAGAATTGTGTGAAGAACCCTGCTTGGACAGAAGCTTGAAGACTCTATTTGGTCTATCAAGAGGTATTGGATCTTCTTCATGCAAGTGTAGAGCAAGTGTGTGTGTTGGAACCAAGGGTCACTGAAAGGAAGCTTGCGACATCAAGGCAATTAGGTTGTATCTTCTACTTTCATTTAATATAATACAACGGCATGTCCCTTTCCCATAAAATAACTCTTATTTTATAGCATAACTCCTTGATCATATGCATAGGTTGACATTGAATATACTTTGTTATCTTCACTTTGGTTGGTTTGTGTCTTGGACCTGACTTCACAAGAGCACCAAAGTGAAGCGGAAACAACAGAGACCTAAGGAAGCGATATAAAGGTATGTCACTCATTCCTTCTTATTAGTAGATTCAATGACCACAACTTAGGGAAAGATTCATGTCCTGTCCCGTTTAAGACCTATGCAAAGCAAGTCAAGGCAAATGAGGTTATTGTTGGAAACTACTTGATGAGTAAGGGATAGAAGCAGAGGGTTGAGGATTTCCTGGGAATCATTGTGCACATAAATCATCCGAATGATGCTAGTTTGATTGACTTTGGTATTGAAGGGGAAAGCATATACCTAATGAGAAGAAATGCAAGAGAAAATCAAATGCACAGACAGAACATTACTTCCAGATTTCATGAGCCTTTTTAGTGTTTGATTACATGCTCAGGCCATGCTGCTGCTAAGACTGTTAATAGGCACTACCTTAATTGTTTACATGTTATTTATTAGCAATTGTTAACACATACAAATCCGGAAATCTTTATTTTTCTCAAGAGTTTAAATTTAGCTTGAACTATAGGATCTCTTGTTCAGACATGCATGACAACTCTCTCTTTAAAGAGTATAAATTGATGAAATACATGCTATCTGAAATTGTTGTTAAAGCAATATTTGTTGTTGCATATTTGGAAAGAAATTGTTGCACTAGAGACAGGGAATACAACTACTTCCAGAACTTAAGACCAAGCAATCTACAGTGGATGTGCTTCCATACTTTTCTTTTGTTCTGTTCTCTGTTTGAAATGCTTAAAAGGTAAGATCAGGAAGCTGGGAGAGAATGCATTATTTCTCTTGCAAAACAGAGCTTTCAGTGTCTTAGGAGGGTTTTCATAGCTGTCCTTAGCCACTAAAAGCAAATCTTTCGGTGGCTTACAAGTTAGAATTTTGGCTCTTTAGCCACCGAAACCGCAGAAAAGTGCAGAATGGAACTCTTTTTGCACAGATCCAAGTTTTATCATTCTACAGGGCACGAGGATGATTTATAAGTGAAGTTTATAATTAAGAGGATTTGTTTCAATGTGTTATTCCAGTTTTCGAGGTGCCAGCAATGTGAAAGATATAAATTTTGTTGCCTATTCGTAGCAAAGAATGACCTGTCTGCCCAGGTGGCATTTTTTGACCTTATTTATCAACCTTTGAAATCTTGTTGCCTTGTCAGATGTTGAAGTGTGTCAAAGATTGTTGCAGTTGTCAAAGACATGAAGACTATATAGATTAAGGTTGACCACATAAATAGGATCTTTCCCTATTTTCATGATTTTGTTTTGACTTTCCATATTTAGCATATTTGATCTAGTTTTCTTGGATCTAGAAATCTTTTGTAAAGGCTATAAATCCAGCAACTTCAGATGAAGTTAAGGGGGGAGAGGGGAAATTCATTCCTTGAGGCTAAAGGTTTGATTTTGGATTCACTATGTTGTTACTGTAATAGAGACATATTCTTAAATATATTCAGGCCTATAAGCTTCTTTCATTGATGTGATCAGATCTCTTCTTTCCTTCCTGTCTATACTTATGAGTGAATGTTATTCTCTGTCTATGCTTATATGATCCTCAGGTGACTGTCATCTCACTATTTGATTTCCAAGCAAAGAATCATAAGTGGTTATCCTAGTTTATGGACCCATCATACTTATCGTTTTATATATGTGTGATCTGGTTAGATGATTAGCTTATGTTCTATTTGATAAACAACTTGTCTAATTTCATCTCTTGAGAGATTTATACTGTTTGAATATCACTAGACAGTCTTAAATAAAATGGTCCAGTTAGTAGATATTCATCTTGATCCAACCCCATACCCATCATTGAGTTAAACATTGAGAGAATTAGTTAAGCTACCAGGCATCTTCGAGCTCAACCTAGAAGAGTTTCCTGGAGTGATAACATATCCAACTAGTGGAAATATTTTACATTAGCCTTTCCATTCATAGGTCAATTCCTTTCTTGGAAACATGGTTCAATGGTTCAAGTTAGAGTAGGTACCAATGCGATACTAGGAAGTGGTGAAGGCATTTTCCTGCTAGAATATTCAATCCTCTATATATACGAACAAGGAAGATACACATTGAAAAAAATTGATAATCCTCTTCTCACCTCATTTTGGATCCAAGGATGGTTACAAGTTCAGGCCTTGGGCTGTGAAGGTAACCCAGCTCACTGTTGGGATGGATTTTTATTTGAGGTTAGGAAGGAACATATAATACTTAGGGATGAATATGATGAAATTTCTTGGGCTTATAATAAAATTGGAGGTTTCTATACTGCCAAACTTGGATATGTAGCTTTACAAACATCTAAGGTTGAATAAATATGTTAGTGGTGGATGAAGTTATGGGAGGTTTAATCCCCTCCAAAGTGCACTCTATTCATTTTTCTTGTTATCCAAAAGAAGGTTTTAACTTGAGATAGACTTCAAAATAGAAATAAAGTAGTTCCAAGCATTTGCATCCTCTATAGAAGTAATGAAGAAACTTCCTTACATCTATTTTAGAATGCCCTTACTCAAAATAGGTATGGAAAGAGGTTGAAAATCATACCTCACCTCAACATATATGGGATAAATAAATGTTAGAAGATTACTTTCAAGAGTACGTTATTATAAGGGAAAATTAAGGAATATATAACACTTCCATGCTTGATTACTTGGGGAATCCAATTGGTGAGGAATGCCAGGATTTTTTAGGATGTCCAAGTTCCCACTTTTAAAGTTTCATTACAATATCTTTCAATGTTTTCCTCGTATAATCCTAGTATAAAGAAAAAAACCAATCATGTCATTGGAGAGGTGATTATGAACAATCATTATGCATGGAGCTTCTTTGATAGATCCTGCCAAGGTCTAGGACACTTCTACAATCTAGGTTTTGTGTTATTTACTATTGGGAATCACTATTTCACTAGTAAGGAAAATATGGGTATGGAGACCAATAATCGAGGTGAATTAGAGAATTATTATTCCTATTTAAGTGTTCTTTAGAGAAAAATATTATGCAACTACAGGTATTTTGAGACTCTATTATGACTATCAAATGGATGAACAATGAAATCTAGGTCCACAGTGTTGGTCTTTCATAGATGGAATTACATTTGAAGGATATCCCAGATCTTTTTCAAAGGATTAGTTTTACACACACACACACACACAACTGAATAGTTTTTATGATTCACTATCTAAGGAAAATTTACACTTGGATAAAGGTGTGTTTGTCTCAGTTGAATTTACTGAGGGACATTTGGTTTCCACAAGGCATATCTCTGAAAGTATAGAGAACCAAAATATGAAATTCATACCACATGTACACTAATATCTCTCCTTTGTCTCTATAAATTTTCAAGGTTTGAAGCATCCCAAAAAATAGGTTATATCAAAATTTCCAACCTGACCTGTTTGAAACTAATTTCAGGAGAATTTAGGAACCCTAACTTCCAAAGGGAATATCTTCAAAATTGTAGTGAGACGAAATTTTAAATTTGTACCACATGTACAAAAATATCTATCCTCTATTTGTACAATGTTTCAAGGTTTGAAACATCTCAGAAAATAAGTTGTAGAGAAATCTCAAAGATAACCTATTTGAAATTGATCTCTAGAGCATCCACGAACCCTAACTTCCACATGACATATCTATGACAATGTAGTGAACCAACATATTAAATTTGTACCATATGTACACCAATATATCTCCTCTATCACTACTAATTTTCAAGGTCTAAAACATCCCATAAACTAATTTATAGTGACACTTCCAAGTTGACCTATTTGAAACTGATTTCAGGAGCATTCAGAAACCCTACCTTACACATGGAATATCTTTGAAATTGTAGTGAACTAGCATCTGAAATTTGTACCACATGTACACCAAGATAGATCCTTCATCTCTTCCAAATTTCAAGTTCCGAAACGTCCTATACAAAAACATTATCAAGAAAATACCAAGATGACCTGAAACTGATTTCGTAATTCAATATTTGTTAATCTTCACACACACATTTCCTGTCAATCCTTTATTTTTTAATACTTTTTCCATAACCCTTCATGAAAGTACATGTCCCTTAATTAAATAATTAATTCTCAATACCATGGGAAAATACCCCAAATACCATGGAAAATACCTCAAACCATGGGAAAATACTCCAAACCCATGGGTTTGAAACCACCATTTCACTTTTTACTCTTTCACATGCACCCCTTTTTTAATATATATATATATATATATATATATATATATATATATATATATATATATATATAGAGAGAGAGAGAGAGAGAGAGAGAGAGAGAGATTTGAAATGTTGTGTGTATTGTAATGTTGTAATATTACATTAGTGACATCATTAATTCTTTGACATCAATGACAAAAATTCCAATAGTAACCTACCACTAAAACAACCTAATAATAACTAATAAACTAATAATAAATGACTGTTATGGCCTTAACATAGGGCCTTAGGTGCCTAAACATAGAACATGTGGTGGGTGGCCAGGCTTACACTCTAATATTGGATTACTTAAACATCCCTTTTAGATGTGTGTGTTGCCATAATTATGGGCATGTTGTGGAAGACTGGAGGGAAAACTTTCATAAGAAATTATGGAAAGATGAGGAAGCATCCAAGTGGTGGTAGATCATGGAAATACCCTTACTTTGTCTATGCCTATTGAGAATTCCAAGGAATAGTGTGGATTGGAGATGAATTCTAGGTTTGAGTCGCAAGACCTGAATGTTTTACAAGGGGGCTCCTATGTTTTGAATGAGTTGGTAGTGGGTGATATGTCCATCCCATTAATTACCGATTCACAACAATTGGAGGTTTGAAATGATACTACTACAATCATCTATGGATATATAGACATTATTGTTTTGCAATGAAACAAGTTGGACACTTTATGGAACAAAGGAAAAACTGTCGACCTGCCCTTGGGTAAGAAATTTAACTCTTATTCCCACTTTCCTATCTTAAAATCTAAAAGAAATACCAAATCTAATTCCAATCAAAATTCTAGATGTTTTGATCACTCAATACATAAAAGTCTTGGGATTCTAAATTCTAGTCCCTTATTTGTTGTAGGAGGTGAAGGCTCCTTCTCTATTAGCTTGTCTAGTGATTCTTACCCTTCATTTATACAAACTTATGTTCTTCCTCGTGTGAATAATATTGGCTCTCCCATTACTTTATGTGGGAAGGTTCATTTCCATTTGAGGCCTAGATATAACTCTTGGGATACATGGGTATCCAAGGGGATGGTATATGATCAAATCAAGGATTCAAGCACCTTAAAAGTAGGTCAAAAATCACCACTTAAACAATCTCAAAAGAAAGAGAATAGGGAGGTTCACTAGGGTAAAGAGAGACTCATTTCATGGGTTCTTAGAGTAGGAACTACCCCTACGATGTTTCCTCCATGAATATATTATCTCTTAATATGGGAGGCCTAGAGGAGTAAGAAAAAAAAATATCCCTTAAATGGTTGGTGGTGTTGGACAGTCCTGATGTAATTATGATTCAAGAAACTATGGGTAAAGGGGATCCTTTGGTCCTTGACCTAAATAATATTTTTAGTGGCTGGTATTTATATGGTTTGGATTTAGATGGTTTCTCTGGTGGTATATTTACTAGCTTTAATGAAAATCTTACATTAGTGAACTATTTTGTTGTATGATTGATTATTTGTACAGTTGTACACAACAATAGTTTGGGCCACTCTCTGACCTTACTCAATGTGTATGGACCACATTAGGGTAGGGAATGGTTCTAGGAAAGTTTGTTTAATTAAATTATGCAGGTGGATAACCTCATTATAGGGGTTGATCTAAATCTGAATTTGAACATAGATGAAATTTGGGGTACAATTTCCTGAGAAGATAGACTAGCTCATTATTTTATCGAAAATTTTAAATCGACAAGTTGGGTAGACACAAATTCTATCCTACTTTAGCCAAAATGGAGTAATAATCGATCTGGTCCAAGAGGGGTATCTAAAATTCTAGATTGATTTCTTGCACACAATACCCTTCTACAAAGGGTGGAAAGATACAGAACTTGGGTTGGTAAGGTCATATGTTCATATCACTTTCCTATTGTACTTGAACTAGGTAAGGATAGAGGAAAGCCCAGACCATATTTTAAATATAATCCTATTTTGTATGGAGAGGAGGATTTCTAGAGGTTAGCTTGGGGTAATTGGAAGAATTATGAGGAGGGTCTAGGGGAAGTTTATAGTGTTTAGTTTTCTTCTACATTAAGAATTGTCAAAGAAAAAGTAGCTGAGTGGGTAGGTCAGAGACAAAAAAAGGGATTTCTTGCTTAAGGAGGTGGAGAAAGAATTGGATTTGGTTTACTCTAAACAATTCACTTGAAACTTTAGATAGGATTTGTTAGAAAGGACTACATCATTAGAAAAGAAAGAGAACAAGATTCCATTAGATAAATACAGAGTGGAGAATTAAGAGTCGAGCCTTGTGGATTGATGTTATTGAACAAGATACCTAGTACTTTCAAAACAATTCTAGGCACGGGAAGAGAAACGACACTATTTGGGAATTAACAAACATGGATGGAAACAAGGTTCGGGGCTTCCATGATTTGGAAAATATGGGGTTCATCACTTCAAGGAGATATGTGAAGAACTTGATAAAACAAACTTAGGGGAGATATTGAACGTTGTGTCATATTTTCCCAAATGTGTTAATGAATAAGAGAATAATTTCCTCTACAAACCAATGAATAAGGAGAAACTTATGTTTGTACTTAGTACTTTTCAAAAGGATAAGAGCCCTGGCCCAAATGGGTGGACTGCAAAAAAAATTATAAACTTCTTTGATGTTCTTAGAGATGATATGCTAAGAGTTTTTTAGGAGAATAAGGAGACTAAGAACATGTCAGGGAGTTATAATTCCACCTTATTAGTCTTGATTCCTAAGGTGGATTTCCTTGATACATTTGATGATTTTAGACTTATTTCCCTAGGTAATTTTATTTATAAAATAATCTCTAAGGTGATATCTATTAGAATTAAACCCTTGCTATCTAATGTCATTTCCTCTTAACAATTTGGGCTTTTTAAGGGTATACTTATACATGAGGTGGTTGTTGGCACCTAAATTTTTGGGTTAATTTTTGTGTGCATGCACAAATGAAGTTATGCACGCTCAATCCATAGTTTTGTGTGCACCTAAGGAAATTCGCAAGGAATTCCATAGAGTGCACATCAAACTGGGTTTTATCAGTAGTGTGCCTAGTGTAAAGACTACCAAGTGTGCATCAGTCCAATTTTTTTCAGTTTCATCGGAAACCAAGAAGATGCCTTCTAGAATAAAGAAAGGAATCATCGAGAAATCTCCCCGAATGATTATTTCCAACAGCATACAAAGACGTGGGGTGGCCAGATGATGATTTGGCCAGGAAATTAAGATTTCCCCTGATACATAGAGTCTACATGGAGCATTGGCAGGCACCCGAAGTGTGCGAGGTAGTTGAATCAAACAAGAGAATGGAAAAAAGAAGAAAGAGATAGTGATCCCCAGTAGTAGAAGATATAAAACGCATCTCTAAGCTCAAAATGAGAGCTATCTATTTAGTTACTGAGTATGTTGGTTTTCTATCTGGCTAGTTAGAGAGTTTTGAGTTATCTTAGCTACCAATGTCAAGATCACTCTAAGCCTCCTTTAATATTGTGATGTTTTGAATATATTCTTGTGTCTTTTATATGTCTTAGTCCTAAGGCAAGGCGCATGGCGCATTATGTTGTATTTTCACTATTTTATATAATAATGATATGAAGTTACATGGATATCATAGGAAGATGTTCAACACACTGTATATCTATGATGTGACAGAATGATTCCAATAATAAAGATATGGAAATTTTGATCTAATATGTTTCTATAATGAATGAGTTGAATATGTGTGTGTATATTTTTAATTCTTAGTCCTAAATATATTATCATATCTGATTTACATGGATTCCAATTGCAGTAATGTTTCATATGTTTAATAATTCATCCATGTCACAAGAACTTATGGTATATGTGATCCTCTATACATCTCAAGTGAGACCTTCCCCGGCCTTGGTTGAGGATTGATATGTCGGTGCTTTGAGGTTTTGTTGGACAGGAACCCTGGGTCTAAAACTCCCCAGCATTAATAAGGATGGTATGCACGAAAGAATGGAATAAAAAAGGAGAAACCCAACAATGGTTCTCTTGTCAAGACATGAAGTCATGTTGAGATCAATGGAGGAAAATAAAAATGAGTTGGAATCCTTCTAAGGAGGAGATTCAATACTGGATAGAAGTGAAAGAAGACAAGTATTCCCTATGAGAGATGCAATGATTGTGGGTGAACGTGAAGGAATGGAATGGAAAGGAAAATATATTTACTCAGACATGCATGAGCTCTTCTTCACAGAATTTCCATGTCTACTGCAGGAATGGTTAAAAGGACAAGTTGATTTCAAATCAGCTACATTACCAATGGATCCAATAGTTTGGGATCAAGACAATCTTGATAGCTTGAAGGTGCTCAACAACAAGTGGACTTGGGCTATTGATTCTTGGTTCGCTTGAGTGAAGGAAGGCTACATTGTTGAGTTTGTTATATAATATAGTGATTCTTTCAGCGAGGCTAAAAAAAAGTTTGAAGAAGGTCCAAGGAATTGGATGCTAGAAGAAATTCCACTTTGGATCAAGATGTTGTTCGTAGAAATAAGAATGATGTTCATGGATCCCAATAGAATGGTCGAGTAAAAATCCTAAAGCGGGGGTGTTTCTGCAAAGATGGGGGAAATAGAGAAAAGAGAGAGAATGGGTCAGATAAGGAGGATACAGAAATTATCAAGATGAGGTGAGGTATGGAATGGACCTAGAAGAGAAATGGAGAAAAAGAGCCAAGAGATCTGCAAGAAGAGTTGAGATGAGAGAAAAAGTTGAGAAGAGGAGTAGAAAAGAGTTAGCCAAGGGTGAAACACAAGGTGTTGGGTCCAGGATGAAGAGGAAACTCACACCAGGTAGTGGTGTATGAGAGGATGTTGTGTTGGATTGGAGCACGGGTGAGGACAGGCCTACGAAGAGGCTTGGCATCGAAGATACCAATAGTGACAGTACTGGTAGTGACAACCTAGGTGATAAATCTCATACCCTTTGGTTGTTGTGGTATGTTGCAACCTTAAGAGAGAAGACATCACACATGTGTGGTTTGAGGAAGAAAATTTGTGGTGCACCAAAGGAATCTTTGCATGGTTACACACTGATAAGAAAAGAAGTTTCCATGCAGTACCTGAGGTGCCAATTAGAAGAGAAATTTGCACTCGACGTTGTGGCAGTACATTGAGAAAGAGAGAGGATGGAACACAGAGAATTTGTGTGTTGAGTGGAGAGAGATATTATGAACAAGGTCATAGTGTGTATATCAAAATGAGAGATGAACTGAAAAGTGTAAGTGTACGAATTGACCTGGAGGCAAGAGTGCACGTTTCTGGTGTGCAGTCGAGAAAGGAAGAGAGGGCACATATTTTTGGTGCACCGGAAGAAAAGGAAGATGGAGGCTCCCCTAGTGGTGGGGGAGATGAGTTGATATTATTGGATGGTATTGTGCGGTACAAGTAGATACCTCTATGGGTCACCTTATGAGAAATTTCCAAAGAATATGGACTTACCCCCCTTTGTTCCACCCCCTTGTACATTTTTAATCAAGACAAAAACATAGTAGATATTGAATACATTGGAGTTCAAGAAAGAGAAGAAGAAGACAAAAGAAATGAAGAAAGCAAAGAAGAAGAAGGTGAAGTTTGCAATACTTTACTACAAGCAATAGTGGTGTGGAAAGATTCAGCCAATAGTAGTCATAGAAGAGAAACTAGTTCTATTTCAAAGATGGAAAATCAATATAGTACACTAAGGTTGCTCATGTTCCATGGAACAGGAAAGGACAATGCAGAGAAACATGTGTTAACCTATGAAGCAATTTGGTCTATAAATAGAGTTATAGACGACGTGGCTAAGATCACGCAACTAGAGACTATGTTTAGGGATAGGGCCCTGACGTGGTACATGAAGTACAAGGATACTACGTCAATCGGACAGTACAGGCCCATGGTTGAGATCAAGAAGGATATGATTTGGGAGTTTCAAAAGATGAATTCAGAATCCCAATGCATTATGGAAATCAAGGAGATCAAGGAGAAGGAAGGAGAAACCGCCTGGGATTATGACCAATGGTTCAAAATATTTTTGGATAGGCTAACATTCCAGATCTAGGATGTGCAGAAAAGAGAGTGGTTCATTGCATGGTTTCTCCCCCATATCTGAGTCCCACTCACCTGATAAAAGGTGACAAATCAAGCTGAGGTATTCAAGATCATGATGCACTTGGAAGCTACACGTAGAGGTGTAGAGACATTGACCGATTTGGCACAGTTTTAGTCGCAACTAGAAAACCTAATAATACAACTACAAGATATGGCCAAGACTAAATTTGTGTGCAAGCATGTGTGGTGTACTACATGTCATTCAGAGGGGAATTTTTTAGACGAGTGACCGGTCCTTCCGAATTATGTGGTGACAGATGCATTGAGTCCATTTCCATATGGAAAGACGGAATGGTATGAAATATGTAGATAGTGGGGTCATGTTCCACCCCACTCTCCCACATTACAGAAGTATCAAACAATAACTCACACCCCATTCTGTGAGTTCTGTAAATTTGTCAGCCATTATGTCAATAATTTTCTCTCCCTCCAATTAATGCAGGATAACACCCGGGATGCATTCCAGGTACAAGAGGACCAAAAGGGTGGTGAGTGTGGTGGTGCCGACAGAGGTAGATATCAAGGAGGACCTGGAGGTGGATATGGGTGCAGGCACAGCCGTAAATATGGTGGAGGAGATAGTAGAACCCCACATGTTTCAATTGTGGTGGGATTGGTCACATATCACGATTTTGCACTAAACTGCATGTGCTTTGTGCATATTTTTATAGTCCTAAACATGTAATCAAGGAATGTCTCTAATTACTAAATAAGTTGGATAACAAGAAGACCAACTATAACATGGTGCATGTTGAGCCGCGTAAAAACAAGAAGAAGAAAGGGGAAGAAAAATTTTGGGTAGTAACCCATGGAGGGGTGAAGATAGGGGCAGACTTCAAGCATGGTGAATGCTCGAGTCAACAACCAAATGAAAAGATCAGGAAGGCACCCCAACCCCCTCCCAAGTTTGATGTTTCTCAACAAAATAATATTTTGTGTGAGGCATAGAGATCCCTTAAAGAAAAAAGTGTTTGTGAATAGCTACAATGCACGACTCAAAGGTCTCTTGAAGAGGCTTTGTAATGCCTCGGATATTGAACTGATAATTCGTGCTCCTCCACTTAAGGATTGGATGGATGATATGGGAAAGAGAGCACTCAGTTCGACTAATGGAGGAAAAAGAACACTTATATGATGAAGGTGGGATCTTTGGGAATGCATCGTGCCAAAGACATCTTCACCAAGAAGACTTGCGATGGAGGTGACTTCACTGAAGATGCGAGCTGGGTGGGTTCCCCATGGAATCTATGGGCACCCCACTGAAGAAAGGATGGTTGGAGACGATGAGTGATCTAACAACATGAGCACCTAGTTGACCGAACAAATAATGAAAGTTTGGAAGCTCATACACCTTGCACCTGCGTTGTTCTAATGGGAGCTAACCAAACAATGAATGAAATGATGAATGGGCACCAAGATGACTTGGGCACCCAAAACTGAAAAATGATGGGCCAGTTAGGTTAGAGTGTGTGCTTGGACAGGGGCATGCACCCTTTGGAAATTTGAGCCAACTTGTTAAGTCGAAAAATGAACAAGGGGCGCGTCGGTTGGAAGGGATACATTGGTTGGAAGAGACACACCACTTGGGGCAGTTGAGAACCTATAAAAAAAAAGGAGAGATCCATTTGGGAGGCAAACAAAAAGTGACTTCTTTTTTAATCATGGATTGTAGAGCTCAGAGGAAATAAATAAGTAAATGGGGTGAACTCCCCCCCCCCCCCAAAGGATCCAAGTAGACCCTTGATGGTAACCTGGGATTCCCTAGGGTGGTTTCACTAAAGAGGCAGGCAAGGTGAGTTCTTCTTGAAGAAAGGAGTGGGTGGAACAAACTTTTTTTATGAAGGGAGAGTTTCGCAGGTCGCACCAATATGAAGTATGGGCACTAGGATCGTAAGAGACAAATCATGAAGCAATTTCGTTCAGGCTGAGGGACCAAAGGAAGGGCACACAAATTGACTTCATGAAGAGTCTTTGTGTTTTTGTGATAGGTTTATATGTGTATTATGAGCGAAATATCCCCTTTGTAAACTTTATTTGTGTGGCATGAGTTGAGCTCGACACACTGTTGTTTTCTATAAATATTTGGATGTTATACCAGTTTGGTCGCCCACTTGCAGATTTTGTCTTGTTACTGTATGGATGTTCTTTACTCGTTATTTTTTCTAAGTATAATAAATACACATAATGAATAAGTAATAAACAAAACGATGAAGGTAGGCATAGTTTGATTAAAGTAACTTGGAGTGTACTTGCCGCCAAGTGAATGGTTGTGGTGTTACATGGTGACTGGGAATGTTGGATGTTTTCCACTACCCAACTAGATGTTCTCCAGGCCCATGAAATTTGGTATCATAGAACACATCAGAGAAGACTTTAATGGATGATTTGGTCACCATTTTGACTTGATATAGCGAAACAAATATTGGGTTGCAGTGTAGACAACTGAGCACATTTTCCACCATCCCAACTTTGTGCCATGCACTACCAAAGAAGAGTTAATTTAGTTGGGTTGCAAACGATGGTCATAGATTTCAAACGAGATGACTTTTTGTAGAGTCATACAAGTTGGTTACCAATAGGTCACTTAACAATCGATGGAACTATTCATGGTGTCCTAGTGAGAAAAAATTTCAAGGCGTGAAGATAACAGACAAAGAAAATAGGTTAAGTTGAATGCATGTGACTTGATGGATTTTTTCATATCACAGAGTTGAGTTGAAGGATTGATCTCAATAGGTCAGATGCACATAATTGAGACAAGTCTATGTTGGGATTTTATATACATAGACATTGGATCCTAGTGTTGCGTACTTTTGGTTGCAGCAACGAACGATGTGACGGGGTGTGTCATGAAGCTTGGCACCTTGGTAACAAAGTAAAACTAAGTTCAAGACAGTGAATCAGTCAGGGTGTGGTGACCTGGGAAAATCATAGTTGTTAATTTGGATGAAAAATGAACTTCCTCTTGAGCCACAACAAGGAGGTTCATTTGCAAAATCAAACTTGGTGGTTTGGACGAGTTGCAAACTTGTGACAGTATGAAGGCTTGAACCATGAGCTTGTCAAATATGCCATGAAAAAGTATGATTGATTCAAGTTCTTGAAAGGTATGGGTTGTTTCATTGGTTCCATTGAAGGGTGAACGTGGAGTATTGGCTGAGGAAAAGGGTGACACGTTCCCATCATAGACTTGGGATAGGACTAAGTGTTGTGACCTTCGTTGGATTCATGAACAGTTTAGAGTTCCTTGAAAGAGAAATATGTGAATGAGGGATGGAACAACATGCTTAGGCAAGCCCAAGAAGTGGACCTAAACAAACTTGGTGACAGAGATGGGGATGATTTGGATTATTGTCTAACTCTCTTGTGAACTGCATTGAAGGGCTCATTGTGACGAAGAAGATAGGGAGACATGCATTTATTTTGAGAGAAGGTTGGATGAGGAACTTTTATGCATGATTTCCTTAGAAACAATGGTTGGGTCATTATGTGACTTGACTATTGTAACAAAGCTCCAAACGATGAAGTGACTTTGCAGAGGCAAGATGATTCATTCCAAGAGGGAACGAATGAAGCAAGGAGTCAACCAAGGGAACTATTAACAGACAAATGAGATGGGTTTGAAAAGATACTGAGTGGATTAGGGTGATGTGCTCTTGTTCATGGTATGGGACATGGGAGAGGTAGGGAATTCTCAATATGTTTTTGGATGATCATAGAATGACTCAGAGATAAAAGGATTGTTGGTGTGAATTGATGAAGGAATTGAATCAAACATGTTTTGACAAGGAATTCTTTGAGTGACTCATTCCACTTTGAACCATTTGGACAGTACATTGAGAAACTTGTGAAGGTGGGATAGAAGTTGGATTAGATACCCAAATTGTTCAAGAAGTGGAGGCATGCAATGTGCATGGACATGACAAGATAGTTAGAGTATGGGTGCATCATTTCATCATGGAGGTTAAACACTTCTACATTTTGATATTGTTGGGAAGACAATGACTTTGAGTGGAGGAGGGTGTAACGCCTCAAGACTTGACCTAAGCACGCGCTCTCCTCCATCAAAGTGTTAGATGGATGATTTGGGAAAGAGAGTGCTCGATTCGACTGATAGAGGATAAATAACACTTATATGATGAAGGCATGATATTTGGGCTCACGTCATGCAAAATACGTCTACACCAAGAAGACTTGCGACAGAGGTGACTTGTCAAAGATGCAAGCTAGGTGGGTGCCCCATGGAAGCTATGGGTGCCCCACCAAAGAAACACATAGTTAGAGACGATGTGCACTCCAGTATCATAAGGGTCGAGTTGACCAAATGAAGAATGAAATTTGGGAAGCTCAGACACCTTGGGCACGCACTGTGCCAAGGGGAGCTAACCAAACGACAAAGGAAACGATGAGAGTTTAAGATGATAGCAGAGCTTGGTGGATACAACATGGATGGAGTCATGTTGGACCTCATATCTAATGTGAAACTTTTACCCAATAATTCATGGGAAGTGATGGGTAAGCCTAATTTGGTCTGGTCTCCCATCCAGCTTTGGTTAGCCAATCAATACAAGATCTATCCCATATCTCAGCTAGAGAAAGTAGAAGTGAATATCGAAGGATTGAAAACAAAGGCCAATTTTGAAGTCATCAAGATCATGGATGAGTCTGATCCCTACCTTGCATTGTTGGGAATTGACTGGTCCTTTGACAATAATGCGGTGTTAAACTTGAAGAAAAGGGATATCTCCTTTGAAAATAACACCATGTGCATGGTTGTGCCACTAGACCAATATGAGGGTGACCACTACAATGAGTCTGTAGATGAGGATGTGTGGAGCTCAGGCATTGAAAATATTACAAGGTCACTGGGAGTAGGGAGGACTACGTCAACCCCACCACAGATGGTAAATTAAGCTAGAGTGTCAAATATTGTGACAAAGATTCTGAGGATGCCTTGGATAGATGACAGAACAAGCTCTACGAAGTGTCCATGCATAGATGTGCATGAATCATGAAATTATTGCAATGGATAAGGTCTAAACTTTTTTATGCCCCATGGTTTGATAACACCGAGCCGGTGGAGACATTCCTGATACAGATGGAGAAAAAAAATTTCATTGAGAAAATACTTCAATCCATGGATCTCATGGTTCAAGGGACCCCAATAAGGTGGTGGGAGACCCACCGCCTGAATATTCAAAGTTGGGAGTAAGTATCCGAGTTTATAAAAGTCCAATTCCAGCCTATCGCTGACTTTGAACTAGCCAAATGATATAATGGCATTGAGGACCCTTAGGAACATATCTCATTCTGTGAACAACGTTGGACTGCTAAAAATATCCCTCAATCCAAATGGGTCCATCATTTCATCCATACTATGGATATAATTCCTAGAAGCTGGTACATTTAGGAGGAAATCTGAAGGAAAACAACAAAGTGGACCCATATGAGTTCCCAGTTTCTTTCCACCTTCTGGTTCACCATAGAATATTTGGTTCTCA
>ML802993.1:306952-333951 GCA_009831015.1 Picea engelmannii
GTTTCCACAAGGCATATCTCTGAAAGTATAGAGAACCAAAATATGAAATTCATACCACATGTACACTAATATCTCTCCTTTGTCTCTATAAATTTTCAAGGTTTGAAGCATCCCAAAAAATAGGTTATATCAAAATTTCCAACCTGACCTGTTTGAAACTAATTTCAGGAGAATTTAGGAACCCTAACTTCCAAAGGGAATATCTTCAAAATTGTAGTGAGACGAAATTTTAAATTTGTACCACATGTACAAAAATATCTATCCTCTATTTGTACAATGTTTCAAGGTTTGAAACATCTCAGAAAATAAGTTGTAGAGAAATCTCAAAGATAACCTATTTGAAATTGATCTCTAGAGCATCCACGAACCCTAACTTCCACATGACATATCTATGACAATGTAGTGAACCAACATATTAAATTTGTACCATATGTACACCAATATATCTCCTCTATCACTACTAATTTTCAAGGTCTAAAACATCCCATAAACTAATTTATAGTGACACTTCCAAGTTGACCTATTTGAAACTGATTTCAGGAGCATTCAGAAACCCTACCTTACACATGGAATATCTTTGAAATTGTAGTGAACTAGCATCTGAAATTTGTACCACATGTACACCAAGATAGATCCTTCATCTCTTCCAAATTTCAAGTTCCGAAACGTCCTATACAAAAACATTATCAAGAAAATACCAAGATGACCTGAAACTGATTTCGTAATTCAATATTTGTTAATCTTCACACACACATTTCCTGTCAATCCTTTATTTTTTAATACTTTTTCCATAACCCTTCATGAAAGTACATGTCCCTTAATTAAATAATTAATTCTCAATACCATGGGAAAATACCCCAAATACCATGGAAAATACCTCAAACCATGGGAAAATACTCCAAACCCATGGGTTTGAAACCACCATTTCACTTTTTACTCTTTCACATGCACCCCTTTTTTAATATATATATATATATATATATATATATATATATATATATATATATATATATATAGAGAGAGAGAGAGAGAGAGAGAGAGAGAGAGATTTGAAATGTTGTGTGTATTGTAATGTTGTAATATTACATTAGTGACATCATTAATTCTTTGACATCAATGACAAAAATTCCAATAGTAACCTACCACTAAAACAACCTAATAATAACTAATAAACTAATAATAAATGACTGTTATGGCCTTAACATAGGGCCTTAGGTGCCTAAACATAGAACATGTGGTGGGTGGCCAGGCTTACACTCTAATATTGGATTACTTAAACATCCCTTTTAGATGTGTGTGTTGCCATAATTATGGGCATGTTGTGGAAGACTGGAGGGAAAACTTTCATAAGAAATTATGGAAAGATGAGGAAGCATCCAAGTGGTGGTAGATCATGGAAATACCCTTACTTTGTCTATGCCTATTGAGAATTCCAAGGAATAGTGTGGATTGGAGATGAATTCTAGGTTTGAGTCGCAAGACCTGAATGTTTTACAAGGGGGCTCCTATGTTTTGAATGAGTTGGTAGTGGGTGATATGTCCATCCCATTAATTACCGATTCACAACAATTGGAGGTTTGAAATGATACTACTACAATCATCTATGGATATATAGACATTATTGTTTTGCAATGAAACAAGTTGGACACTTTATGGAACAAAGGAAAAACTGTCGACCTGCCCTTGGGTAAGAAATTTAACTCTTATTCCCACTTTCCTATCTTAAAATCTAAAAGAAATACCAAATCTAATTCCAATCAAAATTCTAGATGTTTTGATCACTCAATACATAAAAGTCTTGGGATTCTAAATTCTAGTCCCTTATTTGTTGTAGGAGGTGAAGGCTCCTTCTCTATTAGCTTGTCTAGTGATTCTTACCCTTCATTTATACAAACTTATGTTCTTCCTCGTGTGAATAATATTGGCTCTCCCATTACTTTATGTGGGAAGGTTCATTTCCATTTGAGGCCTAGATATAACTCTTGGGATACATGGGTATCCAAGGGGATGGTATATGATCAAATCAAGGATTCAAGCACCTTAAAAGTAGGTCAAAAATCACCACTTAAACAATCTCAAAAGAAAGAGAATAGGGAGGTTCACTAGGGTAAAGAGAGACTCATTTCATGGGTTCTTAGAGTAGGAACTACCCCTACGATGTTTCCTCCATGAATATATTATCTCTTAATATGGGAGGCCTAGAGGAGTAAGAAAAAAAAATATCCCTTAAATGGTTGGTGGTGTTGGACAGTCCTGATGTAATTATGATTCAAGAAACTATGGGTAAAGGGGATCCTTTGGTCCTTGACCTAAATAATATTTTTAGTGGCTGGTATTTATATGGTTTGGATTTAGATGGTTTCTCTGGTGGTATATTTACTAGCTTTAATGAAAATCTTACATTAGTGAACTATTTTGTTGTATGATTGATTATTTGTACAGTTGTACACAACAATAGTTTGGGCCACTCTCTGACCTTACTCAATGTGTATGGACCACATTAGGGTAGGGAATGGTTCTAGGAAAGTTTGTTTAATTAAATTATGCAGGTGGATAACCTCATTATAGGGGTTGATCTAAATCTGAATTTGAACATAGATGAAATTTGGGGTACAATTTCCTGAGAAGATAGACTAGCTCATTATTTTATCGAAAATTTTAAATCGACAAGTTGGGTAGACACAAATTCTATCCTACTTTAGCCAAAATGGAGTAATAATCGATCTGGTCCAAGAGGGGTATCTAAAATTCTAGATTGATTTCTTGCACACAATACCCTTCTACAAAGGGTGGAAAGATACAGAACTTGGGTTGGTAAGGTCATATGTTCATATCACTTTCCTATTGTACTTGAACTAGGTAAGGATAGAGGAAAGCCCAGACCATATTTTAAATATAATCCTATTTTGTATGGAGAGGAGGATTTCTAGAGGTTAGCTTGGGGTAATTGGAAGAATTATGAGGAGGGTCTAGGGGAAGTTTATAGTGTTTAGTTTTCTTCTACATTAAGAATTGTCAAAGAAAAAGTAGCTGAGTGGGTAGGTCAGAGACAAAAAAAGGGATTTCTTGCTTAAGGAGGTGGAGAAAGAATTGGATTTGGTTTACTCTAAACAATTCACTTGAAACTTTAGATAGGATTTGTTAGAAAGGACTACATCATTAGAAAAGAAAGAGAACAAGATTCCATTAGATAAATACAGAGTGGAGAATTAAGAGTCGAGCCTTGTGGATTGATGTTATTGAACAAGATACCTAGTACTTTCAAAACAATTCTAGGCACGGGAAGAGAAACGACACTATTTGGGAATTAACAAACATGGATGGAAACAAGGTTCGGGGCTTCCATGATTTGGAAAATATGGGGTTCATCACTTCAAGGAGATATGTGAAGAACTTGATAAAACAAACTTAGGGGAGATATTGAACGTTGTGTCATATTTTCCCAAATGTGTTAATGAATAAGAGAATAATTTCCTCTACAAACCAATGAATAAGGAGAAACTTATGTTTGTACTTAGTACTTTTCAAAAGGATAAGAGCCCTGGCCCAAATGGGTGGACTGCAAAAAAAATTATAAACTTCTTTGATGTTCTTAGAGATGATATGCTAAGAGTTTTTTAGGAGAATAAGGAGACTAAGAACATGTCAGGGAGTTATAATTCCACCTTATTAGTCTTGATTCCTAAGGTGGATTTCCTTGATACATTTGATGATTTTAGACTTATTTCCCTAGGTAATTTTATTTATAAAATAATCTCTAAGGTGATATCTATTAGAATTAAACCCTTGCTATCTAATGTCATTTCCTCTTAACAATTTGGGCTTTTTAAGGGTATACTTATACATGAGGTGGTTGTTGGCACCTAAATTTTTGGGTTAATTTTTGTGTGCATGCACAAATGAAGTTATGCACGCTCAATCCATAGTTTTGTGTGCACCTAAGGAAATTCGCAAGGAATTCCATAGAGTGCACATCAAACTGGGTTTTATCAGTAGTGTGCCTAGTGTAAAGACTACCAAGTGTGCATCAGTCCAATTTTTTTCAGTTTCATCGGAAACCAAGAAGATGCCTTCTAGAATAAAGAAAGGAATCATCGAGAAATCTCCCCGAATGATTATTTCCAACAGCATACAAAGACGTGGGGTGGCCAGATGATGATTTGGCCAGGAAATTAAGATTTCCCCTGATACATAGAGTCTACATGGAGCATTGGCAGGCACCCGAAGTGTGCGAGGTAGTTGAATCAAACAAGAGAATGGAAAAAAGAAGAAAGAGATAGTGATCCCCAGTAGTAGAAGATATAAAACGCATCTCTAAGCTCAAAATGAGAGCTATCTATTTAGTTACTGAGTATGTTGGTTTTCTATCTGGCTAGTTAGAGAGTTTTGAGTTATCTTAGCTACCAATGTCAAGATCACTCTAAGCCTCCTTTAATATTGTGATGTTTTGAATATATTCTTGTGTCTTTTATATGTCTTAGTCCTAAGGCAAGGCGCATGGCGCATTATGTTGTATTTTCACTATTTTATATAATAATGATATGAAGTTACATGGATATCATAGGAAGATGTTCAACACACTGTATATCTATGATGTGACAGAATGATTCCAATAATAAAGATATGGAAATTTTGATCTAATATGTTTCTATAATGAATGAGTTGAATATGTGTGTGTATATTTTTAATTCTTAGTCCTAAATATATTATCATATCTGATTTACATGGATTCCAATTGCAGTAATGTTTCATATGTTTAATAATTCATCCATGTCACAAGAACTTATGGTATATGTGATCCTCTATACATCTCAAGTGAGACCTTCCCCGGCCTTGGTTGAGGATTGATATGTCGGTGCTTTGAGGTTTTGTTGGACAGGAACCCTGGGTCTAAAACTCCCCAGCATTAATAAGGATGGTATGCACGAAAGAATGGAATAAAAAAGGAGAAACCCAACAATGGTTCTCTTGTCAAGACATGAAGTCATGTTGAGATCAATGGAGGAAAATAAAAATGAGTTGGAATCCTTCTAAGGAGGAGATTCAATACTGGATAGAAGTGAAAGAAGACAAGTATTCCCTATGAGAGATGCAATGATTGTGGGTGAACGTGAAGGAATGGAATGGAAAGGAAAATATATTTACTCAGACATGCATGAGCTCTTCTTCACAGAATTTCCATGTCTACTGCAGGAATGGTTAAAAGGACAAGTTGATTTCAAATCAGCTACATTACCAATGGATCCAATAGTTTGGGATCAAGACAATCTTGATAGCTTGAAGGTGCTCAACAACAAGTGGACTTGGGCTATTGATTCTTGGTTCGCTTGAGTGAAGGAAGGCTACATTGTTGAGTTTGTTATATAATATAGTGATTCTTTCAGCGAGGCTAAAAAAAAGTTTGAAGAAGGTCCAAGGAATTGGATGCTAGAAGAAATTCCACTTTGGATCAAGATGTTGTTCGTAGAAATAAGAATGATGTTCATGGATCCCAATAGAATGGTCGAGTAAAAATCCTAAAGCGGGGGTGTTTCTGCAAAGATGGGGGAAATAGAGAAAAGAGAGAGAATGGGTCAGATAAGGAGGATACAGAAATTATCAAGATGAGGTGAGGTATGGAATGGACCTAGAAGAGAAATGGAGAAAAAGAGCCAAGAGATCTGCAAGAAGAGTTGAGATGAGAGAAAAAGTTGAGAAGAGGAGTAGAAAAGAGTTAGCCAAGGGTGAAACACAAGGTGTTGGGTCCAGGATGAAGAGGAAACTCACACCAGGTAGTGGTGTATGAGAGGATGTTGTGTTGGATTGGAGCACGGGTGAGGACAGGCCTACGAAGAGGCTTGGCATCGAAGATACCAATAGTGACAGTACTGGTAGTGACAACCTAGGTGATAAATCTCATACCCTTTGGTTGTTGTGGTATGTTGCAACCTTAAGAGAGAAGACATCACACATGTGTGGTTTGAGGAAGAAAATTTGTGGTGCACCAAAGGAATCTTTGCATGGTTACACACTGATAAGAAAAGAAGTTTCCATGCAGTACCTGAGGTGCCAATTAGAAGAGAAATTTGCACTCGACGTTGTGGCAGTACATTGAGAAAGAGAGAGGATGGAACACAGAGAATTTGTGTGTTGAGTGGAGAGAGATATTATGAACAAGGTCATAGTGTGTATATCAAAATGAGAGATGAACTGAAAAGTGTAAGTGTACGAATTGACCTGGAGGCAAGAGTGCACGTTTCTGGTGTGCAGTCGAGAAAGGAAGAGAGGGCACATATTTTTGGTGCACCGGAAGAAAAGGAAGATGGAGGCTCCCCTAGTGGTGGGGGAGATGAGTTGATATTATTGGATGGTATTGTGCGGTACAAGTAGATACCTCTATGGGTCACCTTATGAGAAATTTCCAAAGAATATGGACTTACCCCCCTTTGTTCCACCCCCTTGTACATTTTTAATCAAGACAAAAACATAGTAGATATTGAATACATTGGAGTTCAAGAAAGAGAAGAAGAAGACAAAAGAAATGAAGAAAGCAAAGAAGAAGAAGGTGAAGTTTGCAATACTTTACTACAAGCAATAGTGGTGTGGAAAGATTCAGCCAATAGTAGTCATAGAAGAGAAACTAGTTCTATTTCAAAGATGGAAAATCAATATAGTACACTAAGGTTGCTCATGTTCCATGGAACAGGAAAGGACAATGCAGAGAAACATGTGTTAACCTATGAAGCAATTTGGTCTATAAATAGAGTTATAGACGACGTGGCTAAGATCACGCAACTAGAGACTATGTTTAGGGATAGGGCCCTGACGTGGTACATGAAGTACAAGGATACTACGTCAATCGGACAGTACAGGCCCATGGTTGAGATCAAGAAGGATATGATTTGGGAGTTTCAAAAGATGAATTCAGAATCCCAATGCATTATGGAAATCAAGGAGATCAAGGAGAAGGAAGGAGAAACCGCCTGGGATTATGACCAATGGTTCAAAATATTTTTGGATAGGCTAACATTCCAGATCTAGGATGTGCAGAAAAGAGAGTGGTTCATTGCATGGTTTCTCCCCCATATCTGAGTCCCACTCACCTGATAAAAGGTGACAAATCAAGCTGAGGTATTCAAGATCATGATGCACTTGGAAGCTACACGTAGAGGTGTAGAGACATTGACCGATTTGGCACAGTTTTAGTCGCAACTAGAAAACCTAATAATACAACTACAAGATATGGCCAAGACTAAATTTGTGTGCAAGCATGTGTGGTGTACTACATGTCATTCAGAGGGGAATTTTTTAGACGAGTGACCGGTCCTTCCGAATTATGTGGTGACAGATGCATTGAGTCCATTTCCATATGGAAAGACGGAATGGTATGAAATATGTAGATAGTGGGGTCATGTTCCACCCCACTCTCCCACATTACAGAAGTATCAAACAATAACTCACACCCCATTCTGTGAGTTCTGTAAATTTGTCAGCCATTATGTCAATAATTTTCTCTCCCTCCAATTAATGCAGGATAACACCCGGGATGCATTCCAGGTACAAGAGGACCAAAAGGGTGGTGAGTGTGGTGGTGCCGACAGAGGTAGATATCAAGGAGGACCTGGAGGTGGATATGGGTGCAGGCACAGCCGTAAATATGGTGGAGGAGATAGTAGAACCCCACATGTTTCAATTGTGGTGGGATTGGTCACATATCACGATTTTGCACTAAACTGCATGTGCTTTGTGCATATTTTTATAGTCCTAAACATGTAATCAAGGAATGTCTCTAATTACTAAATAAGTTGGATAACAAGAAGACCAACTATAACATGGTGCATGTTGAGCCGCGTAAAAACAAGAAGAAGAAAGGGGAAGAAAAATTTTGGGTAGTAACCCATGGAGGGGTGAAGATAGGGGCAGACTTCAAGCATGGTGAATGCTCGAGTCAACAACCAAATGAAAAGATCAGGAAGGCACCCCAACCCCCTCCCAAGTTTGATGTTTCTCAACAAAATAATATTTTGTGTGAGGCATAGAGATCCCTTAAAGAAAAAAGTGTTTGTGAATAGCTACAATGCACGACTCAAAGGTCTCTTGAAGAGGCTTTGTAATGCCTCGGATATTGAACTGATAATTCGTGCTCCTCCACTTAAGGATTGGATGGATGATATGGGAAAGAGAGCACTCAGTTCGACTAATGGAGGAAAAAGAACACTTATATGATGAAGGTGGGATCTTTGGGAATGCATCGTGCCAAAGACATCTTCACCAAGAAGACTTGCGATGGAGGTGACTTCACTGAAGATGCGAGCTGGGTGGGTTCCCCATGGAATCTATGGGCACCCCACTGAAGAAAGGATGGTTGGAGACGATGAGTGATCTAACAACATGAGCACCTAGTTGACCGAACAAATAATGAAAGTTTGGAAGCTCATACACCTTGCACCTGCGTTGTTCTAATGGGAGCTAACCAAACAATGAATGAAATGATGAATGGGCACCAAGATGACTTGGGCACCCAAAACTGAAAAATGATGGGCCAGTTAGGTTAGAGTGTGTGCTTGGACAGGGGCATGCACCCTTTGGAAATTTGAGCCAACTTGTTAAGTCGAAAAATGAACAAGGGGCGCGTCGGTTGGAAGGGATACATTGGTTGGAAGAGACACACCACTTGGGGCAGTTGAGAACCTATAAAAAAAAAGGAGAGATCCATTTGGGAGGCAAACAAAAAGTGACTTCTTTTTTAATCATGGATTGTAGAGCTCAGAGGAAATAAATAAGTAAATGGGGTGAACTCCCCCCCCCCCCCAAAGGATCCAAGTAGACCCTTGATGGTAACCTGGGATTCCCTAGGGTGGTTTCACTAAAGAGGCAGGCAAGGTGAGTTCTTCTTGAAGAAAGGAGTGGGTGGAACAAACTTTTTTTATGAAGGGAGAGTTTCGCAGGTCGCACCAATATGAAGTATGGGCACTAGGATCGTAAGAGACAAATCATGAAGCAATTTCGTTCAGGCTGAGGGACCAAAGGAAGGGCACACAAATTGACTTCATGAAGAGTCTTTGTGTTTTTGTGATAGGTTTATATGTGTATTATGAGCGAAATATCCCCTTTGTAAACTTTATTTGTGTGGCATGAGTTGAGCTCGACACACTGTTGTTTTCTATAAATATTTGGATGTTATACCAGTTTGGTCGCCCACTTGCAGATTTTGTCTTGTTACTGTATGGATGTTCTTTACTCGTTATTTTTTCTAAGTATAATAAATACACATAATGAATAAGTAATAAACAAAACGATGAAGGTAGGCATAGTTTGATTAAAGTAACTTGGAGTGTACTTGCCGCCAAGTGAATGGTTGTGGTGTTACATGGTGACTGGGAATGTTGGATGTTTTCCACTACCCAACTAGATGTTCTCCAGGCCCATGAAATTTGGTATCATAGAACACATCAGAGAAGACTTTAATGGATGATTTGGTCACCATTTTGACTTGATATAGCGAAACAAATATTGGGTTGCAGTGTAGACAACTGAGCACATTTTCCACCATCCCAACTTTGTGCCATGCACTACCAAAGAAGAGTTAATTTAGTTGGGTTGCAAACGATGGTCATAGATTTCAAACGAGATGACTTTTTGTAGAGTCATACAAGTTGGTTACCAATAGGTCACTTAACAATCGATGGAACTATTCATGGTGTCCTAGTGAGAAAAAATTTCAAGGCGTGAAGATAACAGACAAAGAAAATAGGTTAAGTTGAATGCATGTGACTTGATGGATTTTTTCATATCACAGAGTTGAGTTGAAGGATTGATCTCAATAGGTCAGATGCACATAATTGAGACAAGTCTATGTTGGGATTTTATATACATAGACATTGGATCCTAGTGTTGCGTACTTTTGGTTGCAGCAACGAACGATGTGACGGGGTGTGTCATGAAGCTTGGCACCTTGGTAACAAAGTAAAACTAAGTTCAAGACAGTGAATCAGTCAGGGTGTGGTGACCTGGGAAAATCATAGTTGTTAATTTGGATGAAAAATGAACTTCCTCTTGAGCCACAACAAGGAGGTTCATTTGCAAAATCAAACTTGGTGGTTTGGACGAGTTGCAAACTTGTGACAGTATGAAGGCTTGAACCATGAGCTTGTCAAATATGCCATGAAAAAGTATGATTGATTCAAGTTCTTGAAAGGTATGGGTTGTTTCATTGGTTCCATTGAAGGGTGAACGTGGAGTATTGGCTGAGGAAAAGGGTGACACGTTCCCATCATAGACTTGGGATAGGACTAAGTGTTGTGACCTTCGTTGGATTCATGAACAGTTTAGAGTTCCTTGAAAGAGAAATATGTGAATGAGGGATGGAACAACATGCTTAGGCAAGCCCAAGAAGTGGACCTAAACAAACTTGGTGACAGAGATGGGGATGATTTGGATTATTGTCTAACTCTCTTGTGAACTGCATTGAAGGGCTCATTGTGACGAAGAAGATAGGGAGACATGCATTTATTTTGAGAGAAGGTTGGATGAGGAACTTTTATGCATGATTTCCTTAGAAACAATGGTTGGGTCATTATGTGACTTGACTATTGTAACAAAGCTCCAAACGATGAAGTGACTTTGCAGAGGCAAGATGATTCATTCCAAGAGGGAACGAATGAAGCAAGGAGTCAACCAAGGGAACTATTAACAGACAAATGAGATGGGTTTGAAAAGATACTGAGTGGATTAGGGTGATGTGCTCTTGTTCATGGTATGGGACATGGGAGAGGTAGGGAATTCTCAATATGTTTTTGGATGATCATAGAATGACTCAGAGATAAAAGGATTGTTGGTGTGAATTGATGAAGGAATTGAATCAAACATGTTTTGACAAGGAATTCTTTGAGTGACTCATTCCACTTTGAACCATTTGGACAGTACATTGAGAAACTTGTGAAGGTGGGATAGAAGTTGGATTAGATACCCAAATTGTTCAAGAAGTGGAGGCATGCAATGTGCATGGACATGACAAGATAGTTAGAGTATGGGTGCATCATTTCATCATGGAGGTTAAACACTTCTACATTTTGATATTGTTGGGAAGACAATGACTTTGAGTGGAGGAGGGTGTAACGCCTCAAGACTTGACCTAAGCACGCGCTCTCCTCCATCAAAGTGTTAGATGGATGATTTGGGAAAGAGAGTGCTCGATTCGACTGATAGAGGATAAATAACACTTATATGATGAAGGCATGATATTTGGGCTCACGTCATGCAAAATACGTCTACACCAAGAAGACTTGCGACAGAGGTGACTTGTCAAAGATGCAAGCTAGGTGGGTGCCCCATGGAAGCTATGGGTGCCCCACCAAAGAAACACATAGTTAGAGACGATGTGCACTCCAGTATCATAAGGGTCGAGTTGACCAAATGAAGAATGAAATTTGGGAAGCTCAGACACCTTGGGCACGCACTGTGCCAAGGGGAGCTAACCAAACGACAAAGGAAACGATGAGAGTTTAAGATGATAGCAGAGCTTGGTGGATACAACATGGATGGAGTCATGTTGGACCTCATATCTAATGTGAAACTTTTACCCAATAATTCATGGGAAGTGATGGGTAAGCCTAATTTGGTCTGGTCTCCCATCCAGCTTTGGTTAGCCAATCAATACAAGATCTATCCCATATCTCAGCTAGAGAAAGTAGAAGTGAATATCGAAGGATTGAAAACAAAGGCCAATTTTGAAGTCATCAAGATCATGGATGAGTCTGATCCCTACCTTGCATTGTTGGGAATTGACTGGTCCTTTGACAATAATGCGGTGTTAAACTTGAAGAAAAGGGATATCTCCTTTGAAAATAACACCATGTGCATGGTTGTGCCACTAGACCAATATGAGGGTGACCACTACAATGAGTCTGTAGATGAGGATGTGTGGAGCTCAGGCATTGAAAATATTACAAGGTCACTGGGAGTAGGGAGGACTACGTCAACCCCACCACAGATGGTAAATTAAGCTAGAGTGTCAAATATTGTGACAAAGATTCTGAGGATGCCTTGGATAGATGACAGAACAAGCTCTACGAAGTGTCCATGCATAGATGTGCATGAATCATGAAATTATTGCAATGGATAAGGTCTAAACTTTTTTATGCCCCATGGTTTGATAACACCGAGCCGGTGGAGACATTCCTGATACAGATGGAGAAAAAAAATTTCATTGAGAAAATACTTCAATCCATGGATCTCATGGTTCAAGGGACCCCAATAAGGTGGTGGGAGACCCACCGCCTGAATATTCAAAGTTGGGAGTAAGTATCCGAGTTTATAAAAGTCCAATTCCAGCCTATCGCTGACTTTGAACTAGCCAAATGATATAATGGCATTGAGGACCCTTAGGAACATATCTCATTCTGTGAACAACGTTGGACTGCTAAAAATATCCCTCAATCCAAATGGGTCCATCATTTCATCCATACTATGGATATAATTCCTAGAAGCTGGTACATTTAGGAGGAAATCTGAAGGAAAACAACAAAGTGGACCCATATGAGTTCCCAGTTTCTTTCCACCTTCTGGTTCACCATAGAATATTTGGTTCTCAGCAAGGCACTTTGTCGAGTTAAGGAATTCATATTTCCTCGACAACCAAAAACCACCGGCCCTGGAGTGGTTTATTCATACCATCAGTTGGTGTAAAAACTAAAAGAAGCAATACATTGGTGGAATATTGATGTGGACAATATTGATGATGAAGACCCCTATGACATTTAGATCATATAATTGGAACAATAACATGCACTAAAGTGGAAGGTGACAGATATGACTACACCAAACTATAATTTCCCCATAAAGACTAAGAATCACAATATTGGTATGGAAGAAGCACCCAAGATGGCCATTATTGGATATTGTTGGGATAAGGATACATTCACTTAGATCATTGACCTCCTTAAAGAATATGAGGATAGATTGTTTCCTCAAATATTTTTTGAGATGAAAGGTATTTCGGGATCCTTGAGAGCTATGAATATCCAACGCAAACTCGATGCCAAGAAAGTCACGAGAATACCCTATCACCTAAACCTTAAGTACAAGGAAAAGGTGTGGAAAGAGTTAGATAGAACGTTGGATGTCGAGATCATTTTCCCTATTGAGGATTCGGATTGGGTTAGCCCCATGGCCGTGCAACCTAAAAAAGACCAAGGAAATTTTTGTATGCATTGATATAAGAATTTTGAATGTTGATTCAGGAAATTCCATGATCCTTTCCAAACACCCTTCACAAATGAGGTGTTGGAAAATGTTGGTGGAATGGAATCCTAATCATTCATGTATGGTTTCTCTAGATATCATCAAGTTTGGATCGCAGAGGAAGATTAGGATAAAACCACATTTATGACTTAATCGGGGTCATTTGCATACACTTTCATGCTCTTTCACTTAAAGAATGCCCCCATAGTGTTTTCCAGGATAGTGGTCGCAGCGTTCAAGGAATTTATCCACAAGTTCCTTGAGGTATACTTGGACGACTAGACTATGTTTATTATAATAAAGGAGCACATGCAAGCCCTTTTACTAATGATGGATAGATGTTTCTAGCTAAATATCTCTTTGAATTTGAAGAAATGCATCTTTTGTACACCCTTTGGTATATTTTTGGGTCACGTCATGTGTAAATCCAGCTTGCTCATGGAACTAACTAAGATTGTCTCCATCTTGGATATGGTGGCTCCTACTTCAGTTCATGGAATGTGTGAAATATTGGGACATACCGGATACTATAGGTGATTCATCTAGAACTATACTCAAATTGGGATCCCATTGGAAAGGCTATTGTATAAGGATATTGCATATGAATGTACACCAAAATGCCAACAATCCTTTGATGCCTTGAAAGGAAAACTAGGTACTACACCCATTTTTATCTTTCTGGGTTGGTCCAAGCTCTTCCATGTCCATGTAGATGCTTCTTTGATTTCACTGGGCACCATTCTAGCACAACCAAGGGAAGGAAATATCAATCATTTGGTCTACTTTTCCAGCCGGAAGTTATCTGATGTTGAAAGGAATTACACTACAACCGAGTGTGAGGGCCTAGCTATGGTATATGCCTTACAAAAGTTCTGCCACTACTTGTTGGGGTCCTCTTTCAAATTCTTCATTGATTTAGTGATATGGTGTACTTATAACTTTGAGAAACACTAGAGGATTATCAAAATGAATGGGTGCTTGTCGATTTATTTGGGTTATTTTTCCCTCAAGTATTTAGTTAACAAACTTGTTTTGGGTGGCCACATATTTCGATGGTTTTTTATATTTCAATAATTTGACTTTGAAGTTGTTGTTAAACCAGGAAAACATAATGTGGGCCTGGATCACCTATCACAAATTTAGACTTGGGAAGTTTCTCAGAGCCTCAATGATGAACTTCCAGATGTGCATCTCTTTCGAGTGGAAGCCATCCTGGATCAATTGGTAGAAATAGAAGAATTCCTTATCATCGGATAGGCTCCCATAGAATATTCTCTTTTGCAACATCGCCAACTAGTGACCCGTGGTGTTGATTATCAATTGATTGTCGGATAATTGTATAAGATGGGTGCAAATGGAATCCTACATCACTGTGCTTTGGAACACAAACGAAACTCCCTCCTATATGAGGCACATGAAGGTATTGTTGGAGGTCATAATGTCGGTAAGGTGATCGTGTGCAAGGTTCTATGCACAGGCCTCTGGTGGCCATCTCTCTCCGAAGACTCTAAAGTTTAGTGCAAATGATGCAACGTATGTCAACGAGTGGCCAAGACCTGTCGCAAAGATGAGCTCCCACTCTTCCGAGTAACCGCACCTGAGACCTTTGACAAATGGGAAATAGACTTTTTTAGGCCCATAAATCCAACTACATGTCACACTCAGGTGTGATACATTATTACTGCAACATAATATCTAACAAGATGGGTTGAAGTAGTGATAGTCAAGGATTGTACAACAGAGACTACGATGCACTTCATTTTTTACAACATTATAACCAAATTCAAATGTCCAAGGGTATTGATGAGCGACCAAGGCTTGCATTTTTTGAATGAGACCATCCAGAAACTCACTGAGGAGTTCATGATCCATCACTAGAAGAGCACTCCTTATCACCCTCAAGCTAATGGTAGGATTGAAACTTTCAATAAAATTCTAGAACATGCCTTAACCAAAGTTTGTAATGTGTAGCATGATGACTGGGATCAGTTTATCCCCACAGTATTATGGGCTTACTGAACCATGCGCAAAAGGATGACGAAGTGCACACCATTCATATTAGTCTATGGAGAGGAAGCGGTCATGCCATTAGAATTTGTGGTCCCTAGCATCTGGTTCACCCTCGCAAATCAAATGATCGATGATTAGTTCCTCCAGCACGAGTTGGAAGAGCTTATGGAACTCGATGAAGACCAAATAATGGAAGGCTTCATCTAGGTGGTGGAAAAAGATCAACAGAAGGCCTAACATGACCGTAACATCCGCCAAAAAATACTTCAGCCAGAATCTTTAGTTTTGTTATATGACAACATATATTTACAACATCTTGATAAGCTATGCATGCATTGGTTGGGTCCATTTCAACTAGTCTACATCAATGAAGTCGATGCTGCCAAGTTGGAAACCCACAAGGAAAACCACTCAAAGATCTCATCAATGGAAGCAGGTTGAAGGTGTATTATGGCCCTCAAGGGACAAACACCATTTAATCTTTTGTCAACTTTATATATTGATATAGTAATATTAGCATAGGGTGTACAATACTTAGCACAGCTTATATTCCACATAAGTTACATTTTTATAATGCAAGCATTCATCTCTATCACTTAGGTGGTATCAATTGAGTGACATATAGTGCATATCATCAATATTTACAAGTATGGATACGTTTTTCCCACAAGAATAGGGTGTTCTTTATGTACATGTCATGTGGGGATTGGTGAACTTCCTGACGCTTTACCTCTAGAAAGGGAAAATAATCCAATTTGAGTCATTCGCACATGTCGCAAGTATAGATTGGGTTCCAGTATCACATTCTCTGATAACCCTCTCTAGTATGGTGGATCTACAATATCAATCCACTCGTCCTCTATAGTTTACTGTCACTTCCATATTTCCCTTCAATCCATCCCTTCATTCACATTGTTGCATCCTCCTTCCTCCCTGTCCCCACCATCTCCCACCTATATATTTCACGCCCCCAATTACTAGCTAGCATGATCCTCTACCAGCTCCTACCACAATTTCATTTATCATCTTGTTGTGATTCTCCCACTCCCCTATCATAGCATGGCTTAGTTGGCTATCCATATTATTTTATAACCAGTTTGATCGATCAACCCAAGAGGATATATTGCAGTCTTCCAGGACATGGTCAGTATATCAACCCTTGCTCGATCATTTTCCTCCAACCCCCTATCCTCAACACTATCAACTTCATAACCCCCATCTCTTTGAACTATTTTTTCTTCCCAAAACGACTCCCCATCCCCCTACGCCAAGAGCTACTTGAATCTTCACCATGCTTCATCCCCTTCATTGTTAATACATGACCCTACTTAGTGGCTCACCTCATGCCCTCCTTCCACCCATGATCATCACACCCTCCCCCAGAGCAAGCAGGTCAGGCCAAAATCCTCTAGTCAATCGCATTCATACCAGCCCTACTCTCACCTCTTGTCATCAACCCACAACCCCCCAAAATTAGACCAAACGATACCTCTTGATCAGCTTGACCATCCCAGAACAATAAGATAAGCAAATAATGATTCTCTCTCTTAAGGGAACATCATCGCTATTTATCTGATAATGCTTAATGGGGGACTCTAAATAGATCCATCATTTGCTTCCACAGGCACTAGTGAAGGTTTTGGTTAAGGAAATTAGACACAATCATAGTTGTTCTAAAGAATGATGACCTTGTCTTTCTCAAATTACGCTCCTGAATAATATGCAACAGCTAGCTTGAGGAGGATTCATATAATAGTATTGGGGGGCTACTAGCACCCAAATTTTTGGGTTTGGTTTTACGCACGTGCACAAACAAAGTTTTTCATGCTCATTCCATAGTTTTGCGCGCACCTAAGAAAATGCATAAGGAATGTCATACAGTGTGCATCGTATCGGGTATTGTGAGTAGTGCACCTAGTGTAAAGACTACCAAGTGTGCTCCAGTCTACGTTTTATCAATTTCACCGGAAACCAAGAAGATTCCTGCTAGAATTAAGAAAGGAATTTCCAACAAATCTCCCCGAATGATTATTTCCAGCAGCGTATGAAGACATGGGGAGGCCAGATGATGAGTTATCCAAGAAATTAAGATTTCCCCATGATACAGAGAGCCTACATGGAGTGTTGGGAAGAACCAAAAGCACTTGATGCAGTTGGATCAGACAAGCGAGTGGAACATAGAAGAAAGATGCAGCGCTTCCCAATAGAGGAAGATATAAAAAGGAGCTCTAAGCTCAGAACAAGAGTTATCTATTTAGTTAGTGAATCCATTGGTTAGCTATATGGATAGTTAGAGAGTTTTGAGTTAGCATAGATACCAGTATCGAGCTCACTCTAAGCCTCTTTTAGTCTTGTGATATTTTGAATATATTCTTTTGTCTTTGATATGTTTGAGTCCTAAGGCAAGGTGCATGGTGCATTATGTTGTATTTCCACTATTTTATATAGTAATGATATGAAGTTCCATGGTTTTCATAGGAATATGTTCAGCACATTTTATATCTCTGATGTGATGGAATGCTTCCAGCAATAAAGATATGGCAGTTTTGATCTAATTTTTTTATGTTATGAATGAGTTGAATATGTATGTGTACAGTTTTAATTCTTAGTCCTAAATAGATTATCAGACCTGAGTTACATGAAAGCCAATTGTAGTAATGCTTTGTATGTTTAATCCTTCATCCTTGTCACAAGACTTTATGGTCTACGTGATCCTCTCTGCATATCAGGTGAGACCTTCCTTGGCCTTGGCCAAGAATTGACATGTCGGTGCTTTGGGGTTTTGTTGGACAGCTCTGGACAAACCCTGGGTCTAAAACTCCCTAGTTTTAAGAAGGATGGTATGCAGGAAAGCATGGTCTAGAAAAGGTGAAACCCAACAGTGATATACACATCTCATGAAGACTTGCACTCAATTAAAACTTCTCAAATCCATGCAGCAGTTATCAAAATAGACTTATCTAAAGCCTATGATAAGGTGTCTTGGATATATCTAAGGATTCACCTCATTCATATTGGATTTGATATGCCTTTGGTAAAATGGATAATGGGATGTGTGACATCCTCCTTTTTTATTTTAATTAATGGTTCCATCTCTAAGTTATTTAAAACTTCTAGGGGGCTCAAGAAGGGCTACCCTTTGTCCCCGTACCTTTTCCTATTGGTTGCATAAGGTTTTAGTAGAGCTATTCTTGAAGCTAGAAGATAAAGGAAACTCCTAGGAATTAAAATTGGAAGGAGGGAACAAGTAACCCATATACTATTTGTAGATGATGTTTTGTTATTTTATTTATTCTTTGAAGAGGAATGTCAACACTACAAAGAGATTCTAAAACTCTAGTGTTTATCCATGGGGATGGAAAATAATATTACAAAATATCATGCCTTGTATTTGCCTAAAGTGGAGGCACAAGTAAGGAATTGTTTGGACCATAATTTTCCACTCCCCTCTCATGACTTGAATGATGGAATTAAGTGCTTAGGGTATTGTCTCAAACCTAACAATTATGGAAAGTTTGAATGGATGTGGCTATCATCTGGGATTGGAAAAAGAGTAAACTTTTGGTTTAATCATTGGATATCAAAGGGAGTTAAATTAGTTCTCATCAAGTCAATCATAGAACACATTTCAATCCATTGCAATATTGTAGCTCATATTCCAAAATGTATTTTGGAAAGGACATGAAGGTGTGTTTTCACTATCTATGGAAGGGCAATTGGGATTATAAGGGATCCCAATTGAAAAAATAAAAGGTAAATTATTTTCCTAAGGATCGGGGTGGTTGGGGCATCAAGAACATATTCCTTTTTGGTACATCCCTAGAATATAAGTCACTTTAGAATTTCTTGACTAGAGACAATCTATGGAGAAGGATTCTAATTGAAAATTGCATTTCCCTCGGTAGTGTCATAGATTGGATTAGGAGGAGAAGAAAGAGTATTTGTAATATATCCAACTAGTGGAAATATTTGGCATTAGCCTTTCCAGTCATAGGTTAGTTCCTTTCTTGGAAATATGGTTCAATGGTTCAAGTTAGAGTAGGTACCGATGTGATACTAGGATGTGGTGAAGGCATTTTCCCCTTAGAATATTTAATCCTCTAGATATAAGAACAAGGAAGATACATGTTGAACAAATTTGACAATCCTCTTCTCACCTAAGTTTGGAGCTTGGGATGGCTACAAGCTTGGGCCTTGGGCTGTGAAGGTAACTCATCTCAGTGTTGGGATGGATTTTTAGCTGAGGTTAGGAAGGAGCATGTAATACTTAGCGATGAATATGATGAAATGTCTTGGGCTTATAAGAAAATTGGAGGTTTCTATATAGCCAAACTTGGATGTGTAGCTTTACAAACATCTGAGGTTCAATAAATTTGTTAGCGGTGGAAGAAGTTATGGAAGGTTAAATCCCCTCCAAAGTTCACTCTATTCTTTTTTCTTGTTCTCCAAAATAAGGCTTTAACTTGAGATAGACTTAAAAATAGAAATAAAGTAGTTCCAAGCATTTTCATCCTCTATAGAAGTAATGAAGAAACTTCCTTACATCTATTTTAGAATTCCCTTACTCAAAACAGGTATGGAAAGAGGTTGAACATCATACCTCACTTAAGCATATGTGGGATAAAGAAACGCTAGAAAATTAATTTCAAGAGTACTTTATTATAACGGAAAATTAAGGAATATATAACACTTCCATGCTTGATTACTTTATTATAACGAAAAATTAAGGAATATATAACACTTCCATATTTTTCTTATTGGCGAGGAATGTCGGGATTTTTTAGGATGTCCAAGTTCACACTTTCAAAGTTTCAATACAGTATATTTCAATGTTTTCCTCTTATAATCCTAGTATAAAGAAAAATACCAGTCATGTGATTGGAGAGGTGATTATGAACAAGGATTATGCATGGAGCTTCTTTGATGGATCCTGCCAAGGTCCGTGACATTTTTGCATTCTAGGTTTTGTGTTATTTACTGTTGAGAATCATTATTTCACTAGTAAGAAAAATATGGGTATTGAGATCAATAATCAAGGTGAATTAGAGCATTATTATTCATATTGAATTGTGATTTAGAGAAAAATATTATGCAACTACAAGTATTTTGAGACTATATTATGACTATCAAATTGATGAAAAATGAAATCTAGGTCCACAGTGTTGGTATTTCACATCTGGAATTGCATTTGAAGGATATCCAAGGTCTTTTTCAAATGATTAGTTTTACACACACACACACACACACAATTGAATAGTTCATATGATTCACTATATAAGGGTTTTTTACACTTGGATAAAGGTTTGCTTGTCTTAGATGAATTTATTGAGGGACATATGGTTTCCTCAAGGTCTTGTAATGCTTTATACTTTTGATCTTATTCAAGTATTTATTTGTAATATGTCAACTGATGATGACATATTTGATTAGAACTCAGTTAGATATTTAAGGTTTTTGGACATGTTATTAAATTGAAAGATATTGGTAGTGGGCATGTAGGCCATAGAAAACTATTCATACATTGTATGTGCATCAACACCTAATCATTTTTTATCCAGTTAGCTATTGGTGGTCAGCCACCTATTCCAACTGGCTCCTCTTGTATGTTTTTAGTTCAACACGTTCTTCTGTACTTCTTTGTAATTGTGGGTTCTACACTTATGTGGTTGTCTAAATCCCTACACATCTTCCAGGTGGATATTAGTGGCCTCTCACCTAATCCAACTAGATTATTTTATATGTTTTCATGTCAACACATCTTGTTGTACTTCCAGGGTTTTTTTGGAGGCATAAACAGTGTTTCTTTGGCTCACCACAACAAAATAGTAGACCGAGTCACAATTTGATGGTGGAATGTGTAGTTATCTGAAAGACCTTTCCAACGGGCTATAACATTCCTAAAATGGAGGTCGTATGCAAAAGTTACGACCCCGGTAAGTTGAGGTACCAAATTATCCATAGGGGCCCACATGACTTTTGACATTTCACCTCCTAGGGTTAGGTTTTTGGATGTCTAGGGTTTTTTCATTCGTGAGTAATATCAAAAAGACCTCTAGAACCTCATTGTAATTTTTTTCTGCTCAGATGGATGCATGTGCCAGCCACATCTCTTCTCAGAGATAGCTACCACCATTCAAGCAAGTGTTTCAGTTCTGCAGTTTTACAGTTTCAGCCTATTTCATTATTCAATAGAAGATATTGTTCATTGGATATTTGTGTTATTCTTCATATCTCTATGTTTATTGTATTCAGTATATTAATCAATTCGTTCCACTCCTAAAACTGGATCAATGGTATCAGAGTGGTATGCTCTTCATTTATTTTTCTTCGTGCATGTCCCTGACAAGATCTGGGTACAAGAAGTTGGGACTCGAACCAATCGATCCATTGCAAGATCAGTCACATTGAGCCCAACAACAACCCATGGTTGATGAAAAGAAAGATGATGGAGCAAGAGATCCTATTAAAATGTTTCTCGAGGAAGCCCTCGCACGACAAAGGAACGAAATGATGGATAAATTCACACAGATCCTTCGATGGTTTCCCACAGAAGAAGCATCTTCATCAAGTGGCCACACAACCCCCTTCAAGGTATAGGTAAATTTTGATATTCCATTATTTGAAGGACTAGTAGATAAAGATGTTGTAGATAAATGGTTGAATCTACTCGAAGGGTATTTTTCAATCCATAATTTTTCTGATAGGGAAAAGATCACTTTTTCACTCCTCAAGGTCGTTCCTCATGTTAAATATTGGTGGGATAATTACTCTAACAAAAGGGTCATAGAGGAATCTGCAATGTTTGTGGTGGCCCCTACATGGGATTCCTTTCGGGACACCATTAAAGAAAAATACTACCCTGTTGGAAGCTACAAGGACCAATACACTAGATGGACCACCCTACATCAAGAAAGGGACCACACAATACCAGATTTCACCAATATTTTCCATACCCTGCGCACCAAATTGGGTATCAAAGACTTTGAGCATCATCTGGTGCTCAAATACAGCAATTTTTTGCATAGATACATTCAAATGGAAATGGAGTTTATGGACATTGCCTCATTGGGCATGACTTATAGATACATTATCAAGATCGAGCATAAATTTAAGCAGAAAAGGTGAGAGTTTGGATATGCAAACCCCTCACAGTCGAAGCAGGGAAAAGAAGGCCCCAACCCACACAACAAGGGACCAAGTTGAGATGGCCACCCTCAAGACAACTAGTCCAAGCCACAACACAAGAAGGGAAATGAGAAGATGAAGAAGGACATGGGAAAATAGTGTGAGTACCCTAAAATCCCTTGGCACAACATCGAAGAATGTCGCTCCAAGAAGTCACTCATGGTCGAACTGAAGGCTTTCAAGTCAGAGGTCAATTATGATTTTGAATCAAATCTTGAAGGAGGGAAGAATATTATCGATGTTGAACCTAGTGCCATTGTCGCCACCACCAAAGTCCGTCCAAGTGAACCAAAAGAACCAAAGGAAGGGGAATTCCTCTTTCACTCGCAGATGTGGGTAAAGGGGACTCTGCTTCATTTCATTGTCGATAGTGGTAGTGAGAAGAACTTGATTTCAGAAGAGGTCATCAAGCGGTTGGACCTACCAACAACACCGCACCCGCATCCCTACACCATCGTTTGGCTTCTTCAAGGATGAGATCTTTGTGTCATCCAACAGTGTCGCCTGCCCTACGGCATCAATCCTTTCAAAGATGAGGTATTGTGTGATATTTTTCCCCTTGAAGTTTTTGATGTTCTTTTAGGACAACCATATTTGTGGAACAATCATGTTGTGTATGAGTCTAGACCCCATAGTGTTATTATTACTTTGGGTAGACAATTGTACAAGATACCAGAGGTAGAGCTGCCTACTGCTATTTCTTTAATCTCTGCTAAGAAATGTGGTAAGGTCATCTCACAGACCGGGAAGTTATTCTTCTTTGTGATCCATTCTCACAGTGAGTAGAAGGTCATCGCCACATTTGTGACCTATACACATAGGCTCTCTTTGCAGCAGAAGCAAGTGGATGGGATCGTGGAAGAATATAGAAACATATTATCCTCACCTACAAGGGAACTGACACACTACCAAGTCAAGCATCCAATTGATATGACCCCCGGTGCACCTCTACCTAATGGACCAGTATATCGTCGCTCACTGATGGAAAATGAAGAAATTGGATGTTAGATCCAAGAGCTTCTTCAAAATGGGCACATCATACCCATCTCCTCCCCTTGCGGGAGCCCGATTGTACTCGTGCAGAAGAAGGATGAGACTTGGCAACTCTGCATTGATTACATAAACTTAAACAAAATCAAAATCAGGAACCGGTACCCCATTCCCAGGATTGATGACCTTCTTGACCAACTCAAGGGGGAAAATTTCTTCAGCAATATTGACCTAAAGTATGGCTACCACCAGATTCCCATAGAACCAACTGATGTATGGAAGACAACCTTCAAATCTAAAGAAGGTCTCTTCGAATGGATAGTCATGCCCTTTGGCTTAACAAATGCACCCACCACTTTCATGAGGTTGATGGATGATGTATTGAGACCCTTCACCAACTCCTTTGTGGTGGTATATTTTGATGACATCCTCATCTTCAACAGAACATGGGAGGAGCACATGTGGCATATTCAGCAGGTTTTGAGCACTCTATGGCAGCACAAGCTATATGCCAACATGGAAAAATGATCTTTCGGCATGAAGAGGGTCCAATACTTGGGATACATTGTTGATGAGCATGGGGTACATGTTGATCCAGCTAAGATCCAATTCATTCATGACTGGCCAGCCCTGACCACACTAACTGAGCTTCAGATCTTCTTGGGACTAGCCAAATTCTACCGATGGCTCGTGTTGGGATTCTCCCATATTTCATGGGCCCTCAGCCAGGTGACCAAGGGCGGTGATAGGGTCAAGTTCGTGTGGGGGAAGGAAAAACAATGAGAATTCAATGATCTGAAGCATCGCTTGTGTTAATCTCCAGTACTCTTCTTGCCCGGTTTGCAGCAATTGTTCGAGATTGAGACTAATGCATCTGACTATGTTGTGGGTGCATTTCTCACTCAACATAGTCATCCAGTGGCATACCATAGTGAGACACTCTCAGATATTGTCTGGAAATACCCCACCTATGACAAGGAAATGTATTCCATTGTACAATCCTGTCGTCAGTGGAAACATTACATTTTGGGAAAGGAGACAATCATACACACTGATCACAAGCCTCTGCAATTCATATAGACACAAGGGAAATTGTAGAACGACCGCCATCAAAAGTGGTCCACCTACCTGCAGTAGTTCCATATCAACATCAAGTATAAGATAGGTATCTCAAATCATGTTGATAACTGCCTCAGTTGACCTCCTATCGCTGCACTCACCACTATGCTCCATTCCTGTGGACATGAAGCATCTAAGTGGCCCCAACTTTATCAGTAAGATCTGGACTTCACCACCACCTATTAGCTCTTGGGTACAGGCACGATTGTCACCGATTTTAACATTTAGTACGGACTCTTATGCCACCTGGGCCATATCTGTGTTCCTACAAGAGAGCATGCAAAGCTGATTTGGGAATCCCACTACAGTCGGATGGCAGGACATTTTGGCGTGGAGAAAAATGTGGTCGTTCTTCAGAAACATTTTTATTGGCCAAAACTTTGACAGGACGTCAGCAAGTATATCAGATCTTGCACTGCATGTTCCATTACCAAGCTAGCCATCAAGAAGAAAGGATTATACACCCCTCTTCCTACTCCCAACAAGCCTTGGGAATCCATCTCAATGGATTACATGTCGGGCCTTCTATCCACCAAGAAAGGGAATGGTTGTGTATTTGTGGTCGTTGATCGGTTTTCAAAGATGGCCATCCTCACAGCCTGTAAGAAGAATATCACAGTGGCAGATACTTGCAATCTCTTCTTCGAACGAGTGTGGTTCCACTTTGGGATACCACAGACCATCATCTCTGACCGGGCAACAGGTTCCTCAGCACATTTTGGTCGAGTCTTTGGTCACTGTTGGACACCAAGCTCACAAAATCCACTGCTTTCCACCCCCAAATAGACGGCAAACATAGGTCGTCAATTGGATGATTTTGCACATCCTGTGCATGTACAATTATAAGCATCCATGTACATGGGATGAAAGTCTCCCCTATGTTCAACACAGTTACAACAGGTCTCTCCATAGCTCCACCAGCCATATCCCATTTCAGGTGGGTCTGGGATTCCAACCCTTGGGACCCATTGATGTTGCACTTCATCTTTCCACCACACAGACAGACTCTTCCCATGATCAATCTGCGATCAACAAAGGAACCAGATTCATTGAGCAGATTTAGCACATCTGCCAACAAGTCCAAAAGATTTTTCAGAAATTCAATGCTAAGTACAAGCAGTGCCATGATCAACACAGGGTAGCATACCAGTTTCAGGTTGGCGACAAATTCTGGTTACATTTGTAGAAGGAGCATCTCACAGGGACCCATTGGAAGCTCTGCCCACTTCGCTATGGGCCTTACACTATCACCAAGGTTGTGGGTAGAAATTATTTTGAGCTCAACACTCCACCCTTCCTTGGCCTGCACCCAATGTTCAATGTGGACCTCCTTCGACCATATTTTCCACCATTATTGGACACCTCAGAGATCGCAAAACAATTGACACCCACAGAGCTCAACCCCGACTGCATAGAACAAGCATCCACTGATCAGATAGTGGACACACATTTCAAGGGCACTCGCCAACAGAAGATCCAGTTTTATCGAGTTGTCAAGGCAGGGCAACTCCTACACCAATGCAAGTGGTTCACCCGGGGCCAAATCCAGCAAAAGTTTCCTCACCTGATGGGGGAACTCAATGCAATGGAGACCATTTCTTCCTAAGGGGAGAGGATTGATCCAATTGGCTATTGGTGGCCACCCACCTATTCCAACTGGCTCCTCTTGTTCGTCTTTAGTTCAACACGTTCTTCTGTACTTCTTTGCAATTGTGGGTTCTACACTTATGGGGATGTTTTAATCCCTACACATCTTCTAGGTGGATATCGGTGGCCTCTCACCTAATCCAACTAGCTTATTTTATATGTTTTCATGTCAGTAAATCTTGTTGTACTTCCAGGGTTGTTTTGGAGGCCTAAACAGTACTTTTTTGGATTTCCATAGTCAAACTATAGACCGAGTTAGATTTTGATGGTGGAATGTGTAGTTCTCTGAAAGACCTTTCCAACGGGCTATCACGCACCTAAAACGGAGTTCATATGCAAAAGTTACGACCCTGGGAAGTTGAGATACCAACTCACCCATAGGGCCCACATGACTTTTTATGTTTCACCTCCTAGGGTTAGATTTTTGGATGTCTAGGATTTTGGCATTCATGAGTAATATCAAAAATGCCTCTAGAACCTCATTGTAATTTTTTTCTGCTCAGACGGATGTGCGTAGCAACCACATCTCTTCTCAAAGATAGCTACCACCATTCGAGAAAGTGTTTCAGTTCTACAGGTTTACAGTTTCAGCCTATTTCATTATTCAATAGAAGATATTGTTCATTGGATATTTGTGTTATTCTTCATATCTCTCTGTTTATTGTATTCAGTATGTTAATCAGTTTGTTCCACTCCTAAATCCGGATCAATTGTATTTTCAATTCGTCATTTTTTTCTTGTATATATATATATATATATATATATATATATATATATATATATATATATATATATATCGACAGAACATTTGGATAACTCATAATTTA
>ML802993.1:353377-364480 GCA_009831015.1 Picea engelmannii
AGTGACCTTCCTCTTGGTCCCTATGGCCAACTGCACTAACCAAGACTTCTCATGTTTGCTTCTCGTTAGATGCAAACTTTCCACCACTCTAGGATCTACATAACTATGGCTAGCCCCTGAATCAATTAAAATAACAAGTGGTCAATTGTTGATCGTACCTTCCACTTCAATCATGTGCGATTGAAATTCTGCTTGCTTTTTGTCCAGGGCTGCATAGATCCTCGGCATTCTGCAGCCCATATCCTCCATTGTTTTAGCTTGCTAAACAGTATGGACAGTTCTTGCTTTGTCTTTTCTGTGGGGGCAGTCTTTGTACCTATGATTCCCTTTACAACCCCAACACTCCATAGGTGACAGTCTTGGCACCTGCTCACTCCCTTCAACTTTCCTGGGCTCTCTAAAAGATGACTGTCCCCAAGGACTATTTCTGAAAAAGGAAGGCTTGTTTCCCTTCTGCCTCTGTTCCTTCTTAAACTAACTCTGATCATTCAAAACCTTCTAAAGGATAGGCCTTTCTCCTTGTTGTTCATACAAGCATTTCGCCTTTCTTATGGTCTCTTCCATGGTCTTAGGATCGTCATATTGAATCTTGTCACTCATGAAAGGTGGCAGTCCACTCAGATATCTCTGAATCTTGACAGCCTCATCTTTGATGAATGGAACATACTTCAGTAGTTCTAGGAAACTTCGTTCATACTCATCAATAGTCATGCTGCCTAGCTTGAGTTCGAAGAACTCCTTCATCTTTCTGACATAGTCTCTTTTAGTCAGGTATTTCTTCTCGAAATACCTCTTAAATTCCTTCCAAGTGACCTCTTTCTCTCTGATGTGCTGCACATGCACAAACTGATCCCACCACATGGATGCTTTTCCTTTCAGTTGGTACATTGCGATTCTTCCTTTTGCATGGGTGGAATAATTCTGCAATTGGAAGTATTTCTTCATGCCAAGCAACCAAGTCTCGGCATCTTCCTCCTTCTTATGCTCTCCATCGAACGTTGGAGGCTTAATCTTGTTCATTTCTCCCTTCAATTCCTCCTTTCCAGATTTTCGATGTTTTCTGGTAGGGGATGGGCTTGAACTACTGTGTGTCTTCCTGTCTGAATGTCTTTGGGAGCGACTAAGATGTTGGCTACCACTCCTCGACCTACTTCTTCTCCCATGGGTTCTGCGACTCTCCGTCGTACTTGAGTCTCTTCCCTTCTCGAGTTTCTTCTCTATTCTTTCCAATCTCTTCAAAAATTTTAAGTTTAATTCACCCTGCCGATCCCTGACTTTCATGAGCTTTCGACTATCAGCTCGGCGAGCCTTGGCCTCTCTTTGCAATCCTTCAAGGATTTTCATTATGTGTCCTTCCTTATCCTTCTCTTTTCCGTGCCCATTGGAGTTCGATCCTTCCACTCCCATATTGACATCCTTTCCTTCCCGTTCATCTTTTGTTTCGGGGGTGATCATCACCTTTCCCCACTCCATACTCGGCGTTGTTTAACTGGAGTCTTGACCTCCATTGAACTCTGCACATGCACTGTGAAATTAAATTCGAAGTTTGTTAGGCCATTACTCCTTCGGAACAATCCATAACATTTATAGGCCAATACGAACAAGAATGAAAGACATTTTAATTTAATTAAGTTTTCTGAGCTCTCGTTCGGTTCTGCAATTTTCATGTTTTCGAAACTTTTGTTTTCGGCACTTCGGGATTTCGGGTCTTCGGGTTTCGAGGTTTCGGGGTTTTGGTCCACGAGGCTTTCAGAATTGCTTTCCTTTCCAAACCCCGACTTCCGAAATTCCGACTTACTTTATCCTCCGGGCCCACATAGCACAGTGGTCACCCACAACTACGGTGGCACATGGTACGTTTATGAGGGTCCACGTCACTTTTAACGACGTCATCAGGTCCCACCTCTCTCGCTTCTCTTCTCGACCCACTGGCATGTGGTACATCTCCATGTGTCCACGTCCATTCCTAGAAAAATCCAACGGTCAGATCTTTCTCAGATCTACGACATCAATCGCATCGCGCACCTTTAAGTGGAGTACAGGTGGCAGAGGGGGCCCCATTTCACACGCCACACTATTCCAAACCCCCCCCCATTAAAGCCAGAATGGCAAGGGGGTCCCAGAATCCAACTGAGCATCGTTGATCAAGGTGAAATAATCTCGACCGTTCGAGAGTTGTGCGTCCAATTCTGGACCCCCCCCCACTGCTAAAGGTAGAACAGCAAGGGGGCTCCGGAATGAAACCTCAGCCGTAGATCTGGGCGGGTGGACTCTGGCCGTCCAGATCTGCTTGTTACTTACCTTAATGCACATTCGCGCCCTGGCTTAAAGACGACATCTCTTCCTCACATCTAACGGTCATCACAGACCCTGAGATCCTCCGAAAGAATCTCGTTCGTTCATCGGGTTTATCATCACGAGAGTCCGAACTCTCGATCACGGGACTCCCAAAATCTTGATCCTTGGTTTCCCGATGCAGTTAATCTCTCGACACGTAACCTCTGTCCATTGGATGGTTCAGATCTATCCCGGGGTTTTTACCATGAAAAATCTCGAGCCCTCGTCATCAGGATTCTCGATTCCGCGATTCCCAATTTCCCGAAATGGGTAATCTCACGACACATGGCCTCCGTCACTCGGACAGTTCAGATCTATTTCAGGGCTTTCGTCCCTATTCATTGGGGTTTTAACCCTCAGATATCTCCTAACAGATCCAACGACTGTCGGTTTTTCCATCCGAGATCTGACGGCTCAGACGGTTCCTAACTAATTCGGAATTTCGCGTATCGCGATTTCCATACTCCTGTGCAATTCCAAAGGGCTTTAAACCATGTGCACACTTTCCAGATCTAACGGTCACGAAGGTTCACCTTCCCTCCTGAACAGATCCTAAAGCTCCTACACTTCTGGTGTGGAGTTCTCTCTCCATGTGGACTTATACCACACTGGCGGCGGTTTCATAACGTCGCTATACCTCCTGAGCTTAAAAACTCGTCAAGTAACTCCTTGACATTTTGGAGAAAACCAGGGTCTGAAATTGGCCTTCCAGACCCAATTTCCCCTCGCATTCTCGGTCCAAAGACCGCTCCACTGGCCCATCTAGGCTCAGTGTCGAAACCTTGACTCTGATACCAAACTGTAGCACACCTTTTTAGCTCTCCAAGGTTTAATCACTATTAAGAGAAGGTTATAACACCACTCTATACATAATTTGTACAGGTATTATATGATCCATATGCTTAAAACAATTAAACACATTCAAGCTCAGAGTAAAACATATTATTTACTGCTATAATTAACAAACCATAGCATTCCATGTTAATTCGTATACACAGCGGAAAACATGATAACATAAACAGCAGAGTCATGCACAACGTGATAAAAACATAATCAGATACTTATCTTTTAACAGTGGTAGATTCCACCAACCAAGTGCAGGCCTTCCACGAACCTCCCAACCTTCGACCGCATTGCTCATCAACTCAGCAATGGGTCACCCCCGAGCTGGGACTAAGCTCCACCCCAAGGCAAGGAAATCTAGGCTAGGCTGAGGTTACAGGGAAAACAACACACAACCACAAGGAAGGAATTCTCTCCAAGGAACCTCCCACGCTCACTACCCACAGACCCTCATTCCCCACATGCTTGTTCCACCCCAGGCGTATACACCTTCTCTGTCACCTGGACAGTCCTCCGGTTGCTAATCTCCCTTGCCTTGGGTTACAGGAACAGGCCGGACCGGAAGTCTCCGGGCTCTGTGGCAGCTACAGGGTTCCTTCCAGGAGTTCTCTCCTTCCTCTGCGCACTCTCTCACCTGGAGGGAGTCGCTCACAGGTCCAACAACTTGTTCTTCCAATCTTCAACCACCTCTCTCACCTGGAAAGAGTGTTGTACAAACTGGCCAACAAGCCACACAAGATCAAACAATACACGTCCACCACAATCCACGGGAATCTAGACACGAACACCCCAGGGCAGCTCCAAACAGGTGCAACAGTATAACCAGGCTTAGCAGGGACGAGACACTTCTGTTTTCTCAATTTGGCAACACAGAATAGACTCACACTCTGGATTCTCAAGGATGTGTGACGAGTCGTCCACGTAGGGGTCGATTCAGAATCCCCGGTTTAGAACAGAGAAGGGTATACCAGCTTTTCAGAACAAACACAGACTCTTTCCCCAAATCCACACGGGCTTCTTGTTCAGGGAATATACCCACCGGTTTTCTCAGAGCCAGACACAGACTTTTCGAATCACAGGGACGCACCCAGGTTCTCTGTAGGAGTCCGTTTGGTAGTACTATCCAGGGCTCCGTATGCATTCAGACAATCGGGTAGAATGGGGGATGAACCCTTCTCACGGCTCACCCTGGCCATTTTATTCGCATGCGTCAGGGTTGACACTTGTCACCCATGAAACTGCATGTGTTCCACCAGAACGCATCTCCCTTGCATGTTCTCCCCTTGCCAGAAACTTAGGATAAAACATAAAATGCACATGTCTTTTGGGATAATATTAAAATATTATTCCCAGGCTTAAGCCCCCCTAGGCTTATCCCCTAGGCTCAACACTTAGCCCCTTTTCCCACCTTCGGCCCCTAATTCCTTGCCCACCCTATGGATGCCTAGTCCCCCTTCACTCATTCATCGTGGTTAGTCTGCACCTGGCGGTGTTTATGTTTTATTAATTGTTCTGCGTGATTACATATACAACAACAGGCTCCTGGCCTTCAACACTCAGGCTCCCTGGCCTAACAACACATAAGCCTCCAGCTTATAAAAACTTGGCTCACCAGCCTATAAAACATAATTACAATTCCTTTCCAAACATGGTTTACAACGGGGCTCGGCCTTGGGGACAGTACATGCACCATATTTGGGCATTTCTCATTGTCTCTTGGTTGCTACTCTCTTGTAATGGTTTTACATTGGCTATTGGATGGATGGATGATGTGTTATTTCTAGTGGAGGACTATTTCTTGCTTTGTGGTGAATTTGCTTGGTTAAAAAGAGGTTTATCTTGTTAATGCTTGGACTAGGTAAGGAGTCTTTGTTGTTATTGCTTCTTTTCTTGGTTTCAAAGTTATTTTTCTTGAGATTTTGGGTAGTATAAGTGCATACAACCCTACTAAGTCCATTTTAATTGTCTTGAAATAATTTGTTGCATAAGGAAATACTAGGAGTAAAAGGGTTTACACCCTCCTAGGGTTTTTGTTAGCTATCTCAGCTTTCCTTGGGGAGTAAAAAGGCTTACACCCCTAAGGAAGTAGCTCACCTAGCTCTTTAATTTTGAGACTCCACAACCCAATAGTTAAAGGCAATAATATTCTTTGCATTGGAGAAATAAAATCATTGCATTGGTATACGTGAAAACATGAGATTTTGAGATTGTCTAATTTGGAATCTATTATATGTGCTCTAAGCTTGCTAAGGCCACAACGGTGTTTTGATTGGTCAAGAATATATTATTGTTGTTATAAACTTTATGCTACAATCATTAGGGATGCAACAAACTCATTTAACTTCTTTCTCTTACTCACTATTCATCTGTCAAAAATTGCTAAGAAGCTGCCATAATAATCTACTAATCATTGTGCATATTTTTGGTGATTTACTTGTGATTTTTGGTGGTTGAATCTTGTTGTTGTAGAAATTGTTTGCTACAGCCATAAGGCTTCTACAATAATTCTCTGAAAACACTATCTAGCAGCCCTCTTTTACCGTCAAAGTTTGTGCTTGAATATTGGAAAGTTATCTATTGGTTTAGTGTTTCATTGTCCAATAATTATTTGACAATTTTGATGGTTAATTCTCCAGTAACAAGCTATTGTTCTTGCTGATATATATTTTTGTTTACTGCTGCAATTAGGGACATAAATATTAACTTGTTTTTCCACCTAATATTTTACTTGCATTCTTGGCTTTTCTTGTGTCTTGGGCAGGTATAAACACTTTTCGTAGGTACCCAAAGACTTGGCAACCTCAAACCACCTGAAGGTGAGTCATCAAAGCCATTTTCCTCACTTAGTAACTTGACCTATATGGGAATCCATTCATACATCTCACTTTTCATCTCATTTCCCACTAGGTTCACCTAGATTCCCCCCTTGAGGTGACGACTTCACCTCTAAAGTGACGGGAACACCTATCTAAGGTGACAATGGGTAGGTGATCTCTTAGTTGTTTTCATCTTGTGGTTTGGGTCACGCTTTTCCCAACCTACAACTTGTGCAATAACAAACATAAAGTAATATTTTTGAATATAATATAATAAATGTTCTCTGTTAAGTACCAAATACTTGAATACAAAATACCACAATAGTACCAAAGATATCTGAATATAATCACCACACAAGATATATTGAACAATATAGAAAACCACCACTTTATTATATCAAAACCCTTGGGGTAGGGCAACACCATACAATGGATCCTATTATGGAAGGGATCCTCTCATGTTCACTTGTTTCTTCGAGAGAGCTTCCTCGTAATGAGCTTCAACTCCAAATACAATACTTCTCTTCACATCCCATTACATTGCTTGAACCCCTTTATATAGTGCTACGATCACGTAAGAACATTCTAGAGGAGGAATCTTCTAGAAGTAGAACCTTCTAAGAAGTTCTCTTACATTTATTATATCTAACTACCCATTTATTATATCTAACTACCATAGTGGACCTTATTTAATAATATAGTGGACCTAGTCCATCTTACATTGAATGGCCTCCACTATTATCACTATGGGCCCTCTTGGGGCCCCCACTACCTCTCTAGCTACCTAACATTCCATCCCCCTTATGAAAGCATCGTCCTCAATGCTTGATGTACAACCATATACCAGGGTCCCATGGATAAGTGTGGACCATAGTGTTGAAGTAGACTAGAGAACCAAGTTCCCATGGATAAGTGTAGACCATAGTGCTGAAGTAGACTAGAGAACCAGGGTCCCATTGAGAAATGGAAGCCACCATGTTGAAGTAGTCGAACCGCCATTGTAAATCAGTGTATCATGTCCAATTGCTCATGTGAACTCCACACGGAAGATATCGACACCCAATAACCAACTGAAAATGATGCTCCCAATACGGACACCTATCATGTGGATCCAAATAAGAATATCCATCCACATAGTGGGAAAGGGTCAAAGCTTAATCTGGAATAAACAATACTGTTGTAGAATATGCAGGTTGGACATTGGTAATCATAACTAGCTCCTGATATGTCACATTGATGTGCTCTATAGAAGGTGGATTAGAGTCATCAAATAAAAGATGGAAGTGGTTGTCATCCCAGAAATGAAAACTATCCATATACCAATCATCGCAATCTGCCTCAAAATCATACCAAGCATATATTTATTGATTATATTCATCCCTGATGTCTGCCATAAGAAATCTCTCCTGCATGTTATCCAATGAATCTTGAATACTACGAAAAATATCATTCAAGTTGTCTGTGAGGCCATCTATAAAGTCATGCAATGTCTCATTCAATGTATCATACAATTGGGCTTTGAATGCTTCAGTCATCTGTATAATATCTTCGAGGGTTTGAGAGGAAATAGTCATTGGAACACCACATAAAATATATCAAAAGAAAGCTCTTAAAATAATTTAATCAATGGGATTGATCTGGTAACAATATGAGCACCCTATGAAAAGTTATGAACTCTGCAGTCCCGCCACCGTCACAAAAAACCCCCCAAAAATAGTTGATTTTAAATCAATGATATCTTCACTTCCAGAGCTTCGATTTGGACGATTGGTTTTTTTTAATTGGGTGAAATTGTGAGAGGCACTCAAATCTGTAAATTTTTTTGAAAAATTCAGCCTCAGATGCTACAAAAATCAGAAAAAACACGTGGTCGTCCTAAAAAAAACAAACAAACAAACAAAAAAGAAAACCCTAAAAATTGCAGATTTTAAAATGTAAATAACTTGACTTCCCAGACTCTGTTTCGGACGATTTGTTTTTAACTTAGGTGTTTTTCTGATAGGAACTCATATCTACAACCATTTTTTGAAAATTTTGCACCAAAACCTATATAAATCGTCTGGAATGTCGTGGCCCTCTTTTTTTTCCGAAAAAAAAAATCTGCAAAAAATAAAAAATATTTGCCCACACTTCCAGCCAAGGAAAGTTCTCTAATACTAATTCTTAAGTACCAAATACCTTAATAAAAAAGTACCACAATAGTACCAAATACATCTGAATATAATCACCACACAATATATATATGGAACAATATAGAAAACCACCACTTTAATATATCAAAACCCTTGGGGTAGGGCAACACCATACAATGGATCTTATTATGGAAGGGATCCTCTCATGTTCACTTGCTTCTTCGAGGGGGCTTCCTCCTAATGAGCTTTAGCTCCAAATACAATACTTCTCTTCACATCCCATTACATTGCTTGAACCCCTTTATATAGTGCTACCATCACATAAGAACATTCTAGAGGAGGAATCTTATAAAATTAGAACCTTCTAATAATTCATCTTACATTTATTATATCTAACTACCATAGTGGGCCTTATTTAATAATATAGTGGACATAGTCCACCTTACATTGAATGGCCTCCACTATTATCACTATGGGCCCTCTAGGCCCCCTCACTACCTCTCTAGCTACCTATTGTTAAGTACCTGAATAGATCTGAAGATAAATCTCAAAATATATCCACAATATCAACAAGCAAAACTCAAACCATTCACCAAAATACTGAACACAAGAATGTAGACAAAACCCTTGAGGTAGAGTAACACCATATCTTAATCCTTAAGGAAGGATACCACTCCTCAAGCAATACTTGCTTGTACAATGACAATAATCTTCACTATTATCACTATGGACCCTTTGGGCCCCCCCGCTACCTCTCTAGCTACCTAACATTCTCAAAATAAATACTCATAAATAAAATAAAGTAGTGTACTATTAATTTTGAATAAATCTCACAAGATATGTTTATAAACCTACTTGTTTATAGTTTTGAATTTTAAAATATGTTTATAAACTCAATATTAAATATATGTTTACAAACCTATGTCGGAATTAGTAATTAGTGTTTTTAAAGTATGTATTTATTATAGAAGTCTAACCACTCACGTATTAATTATCTATTGAATGTAAGAACCCATATTGGTATTAGTAATTGGTTCGTTTTTAAAATACTTATTCATTATATAAATCTAACCATTCATGTATTCACGTATTCATTGTACATTAAATATAAAAATCCATATTGACAATTACTAGTTAGCAATTAGTTTTTTAAAATATGTATTCATTATATAAGTTTAAGCATTCATGTATTTACTATCCATTAAATGTAAAAACCAACCATTGTGTCTGACTAACCATTAATAAATAGGCAATAACCTTGTATTAAATTAGCTAGCCATTAATAAATAGGCAACAAAATCTAACCGCAAGTGATTTAGTAAACAAAAGTCTTATATTCCAGTTGTGTAATGGCATTGGTTACATTAAAATGAGTACTTAATAGTTACATTGGTTAAAAAAAAATAAAAAAATACTTGCATTTTTTTTTTTTTAATAAATACTTACATTGGTTTTTATTTTTATTTAATAAATATTTACATTCGTTACATTAAAATGAATATGATATATTAGTTATATTGTTTAAAATGGATAAGTTACATTAGTTAGTTATTAATTTTTCAATGTATAATGAAAATTTTGGTTGGTCATTAATTTTTTAAGTTTTGAATTTTGAATATTGGTTTTATTTTTACGAATTTATTGGTATTATTATTTTTTTTATTTGTATATTGGAAAGTACTTTACTTTATAACTACTTTAAGAGTATTTAAAAGTAATTTATGATTATTTTATTTACAACACTACCTTGGTTAATTATGAGTTTTTATTTACCATTTAAAATGTGAATGAAAACCCATAGACCTCCTAGATGTTTCACCCAGGGATCCACGAGAAAGCAATGAAACGTTTCTCTATAAGAAATGGGGGACCTACAAAAACAAATGATAGTGAATGTTTAAGGGGCTAGTTGAAGGATAGGAGGTCTCATCATGAGTCGACCTATCGTGATCATGGGTATTTAGCGGTATGACATTACCATCATCTAGTCACCAAGTGAGGGTAGTGGTTCTCAGTTACATAACTGAGAGAAAGCGAGTCTCATCATGAGCCAACATTCTCTTTTCCATGAGGTGTTTTTGAATGACATTATCGTTATCTGGACACCAAGCCAGGATAGTGGCCTTCAACTTGTTCCTTAAAACATGGAAGAAATATAAAGAGAAAGGAAGAGCTAAGAAGAAAGAATGGCAAGAAGATGGGCTTGGAAAAAGTGCACCATAAACAAAGGTGCCACACACCATCTACAAAGGCACCCATAAATGAGATAATACAATCCATTGTATGTCATGAAAATCATTGACCTATGAAGTCTAAATCCCTTTCCACCTCATCGCCCATTACATAACCTTGAAAGGCCATCCTTGGGAGCATCCCCTACTTGAGGGTTTTGGTCTACCCAATAGGACTTTTATGACACCCCTCCCATACTTAAACTTGGTCAATTGTATAGGGTCTTTGAGCATTTGTTTAATTTGATGAGGTGGTTTTGATGCACATGCTTAGGTGCCTTGTTTATTAGATGTGGTTTACACTTGTCATGATATTTTTGACTTGAGATATTTGGAGGGTGTACCCTTTTGTTTTGCAGGACCTTGCTTGGTGGACAGTTTTGGGAGAACAACCCTAGCTTTCGTTTCCATGGGGCAAAAATCTCACAGGTTGGATGTTGTAGGCCCGCACACCGGATCACAGAAGCATGCCTTTTGAGGCTTATATGGCATCATGGAGGATCTTACCCAAACAACTTGCCTAGGAGAGGAAAAACATCACTTTTTGAGGCTTGACGTCATGCTTGAGGGGGTTTGGTGGTGATGGAGTTATTGCACATTGACACTTGGCATATTTTGACTAGAGGAGACCTAGATTGACCCTAGCACATGAAGAGGAGGCTCAATGAGACCCAACGACTTCCTTCTTCTTATCCAACGACTTGGAAAAGTGTTAAAACATCCCCTAAAAGGGGTAACGTTAAC
>ML802994.1:0-15287 GCA_009831015.1 Picea engelmannii
TTGTGTTCTATTATACCAAAAATTTCTGCATTGTTGTCAATGAGGTTGCTTAGTAAAAGTCTGGCATTTGTATTATTATCATTTACGTTTGGATTTTCCATGTGAAATCTTCGGATTTTGCCAAAATATTGGGCAGTGTTGTCCATGGTTTTGCTTAGTAAAAGTATGGCAATGTTATTGCTATCATTTGCTTTTGGTTTTTTCAAGTGAAATTTTCCAATTTTGTGGGTTGTATTGGGTAAACACACCACTTCTTTGGCGAATTTGGAAAAAATGGTATTTTATTTTGAAAAATTAGTATCTTATTATTTTGATAAAAATGGGTTTTAATGTACAAGATATTTTATATGGTTTGAATATTCTTCTTCGTCATAATGAATGAAAGGTTATGATATCTTTGCATGACAAAAAATGTCCCCTTTCATTAATCAGCCATAGGTTATGTGGTTACAATAGTTTAAATTAATTGATATTTTATTTGTTATGGAATTGTTTATATACAATAAAATTTTCATATTGAGAAATAAATTAAATTTTAATTTATATTAGTTGATTTCTTGATTAGAATTAGAATTATATTATATTAATAAGCTAATTTAATGCAGGTTCTTAATCTCAATTACCATATCCAATCCTAAGCTTATAAACAAATATAAGCATGCACACAAATAGACAATAAAACACTATTGGTTTTCTTTTAATTGAGTTTTTAGTTATTAACTTCCACCATAGCCAATCTTAAGCTTAAAAACAAATATAAGCATGCACCTAAATAGACAATAAAACAATGCACACAAATAGACAATAAAACACCATTAATAACTCCTTGCTCCAATCTGGAAAAACCAGAATGGGCGCAGTGACCATCTTATGTTTCAGTGTGTTGAAGCTCTGTTGGCATTCATCTGTCCACCCAAACTAGCAGTCCTTCTTCAACAACTTCTCCATTGGTGTTGTAATTTGGACATAGCCTTTAATGGATTTCTTGTAATAGCCAGTGTGTCCTAGCGTAGTGCGCAGTTGTTTAACTGAAGTAGGAGGCGGAAAATCAACTATAATTGCAACTTTAGATGGATTGAATAACAATCCCTGCTTACATACAATATTGCCTAATAATACTCCAAATGGTGAGAAGAAGATGCACTTCTTCAAGATTAAATCAATTTGACACTGACTGCATTCATCCAACATTAGCCTTGACATTCAATATGGTTTTTCAACAAACTAAATACAGTCCAGTCATCAAAATATGCTTCTAAAAATTTATGCAAAATATCTTTTAATGCTTCGACCACCACCCTGGAAAAGATGGTTGGGGCATTCTTCAGTCCAAATGGAATTACTATGTATTGAAAGGATCCCCATTCTGTGGCAAACGTGGTCTTATGGCGGTCCTCCTTGGCAATCCGGATCTGATGGTATCCTGAAAATCCATCTGTAAAAGAATATACCTCTTGGCCTCCCACGTTGTCTAATACTTCATTAGTGAATGGTGTAGGGAAAGGGTCGTGCAAACAAGCATCGTTCAATTTTCTGAGGTCCACACATATTTTGATTTCTCTTGTCTTCTTGTCTTGTACCACCATAGGGCTGATCCATTCTGATTCTTCAACAGGTTCAATAATCCCTGCTTCCAGCATTCTGTCGAGCTCAATCTTCACTTTTTCCTTGTATTTCAGATTCAATATGTAGTGTCTTTGCTTGACTAGCTTCACATCTGGTTTCAAAGGTATTCTCATCTCTCCCATAGGTCCTTTGATTCCCTTCATATCAGTGAACTTGGTTGGAAACAAGTCTTGATATTCATGCAATAACTCTGTAATCTTGTTAATGGTAGCATCATCCCAATAATCTCTGACATTGGCAAGCTTCGGTGTCTCCTTTGTTCCAATATTGACCTTTTTGATCTTGATTGGTTGTCCAATAAATGGTAATTCAACTCCTGGTCCCTCCACATCTCTTTGGCCTTCTGTCTCCGCAATGTCGACCTTCCTCGGGTCATCGTCGTCATCTTCATTGATGTTATAGCAAATCTGCAATTTCTGGATAGGTGTGGTCCATTCATCCTCCTCTTGTTCCATAGGGAGGCTAAATGCTTCTTAGAATACCTTATGCCTCACAATCTATAGTGCTTGGTCTACTGAAGAATATTCACTTTCAAAGAAAAAGGTGGTAAAAAACTTTTCAATCATACCTTCCCAATCTATGGTGATGAGGTGTAGTTCCGCTTGAAGGTACTAGTTGATAGGGGTCGTATCTAGCATGTTAATGAATCTGTGCACCCATTGTTCTCGAGGAATATCGCTCCATGCCTCTTCATAGCTTCACGCATGGTCCTTTGGGTAGCTTCGACCAGTATACCTTACATCACAACTTACTGCTTGTGCTGAAAACCATGTTGTCATCAAGGTTCGGCATTGTGTCCAGTTTGAGATGTTTCTTTTGTGAGTCCTCCACCATCTTGTTGGTGTAGCTTTCAAGGCCTCATCCATTGCCAACAATCATTTTTTTGTTGGTACACTTGTTTCAAAATATGAAAGGAAGGTTTCTAGGGGGTTCAAGCCATCAAATGTGGGTAACTTACTCATTGTTATGTCGATCCAACGAACTTCTCTAGTTAATCTAGTACATCTTCTGGTAGATATTTCATACATCTGGTTTTGCCAGTTCTCCAATGATTCTTCCAAGTCTGATGAACACATGTTGTCACTTCGCTAGCTCAGATTCCCATCAGTTGTCGGATTGATATAATCCTACTGTCTGGCTGTTAGTTTGTAGATGTTTTCCAATTCGTATGCATGGTACTCTTCTCTAATGGGCTATGTGTAACGTTGACCCTCATCTGGATCTAAGGGTGAAATGACCCTAAGTCCATCTCTTTCAAAGGTCATACATCTTTTCTTCAAATCAACAACAGTAGAGTTGTTGAAGGCCCAATCGATTCCAAGCAATGCACAGTAAGGGCAGCTATCATCAACAATTTCAATTACCTCAAAATCCGCAAAGGTTCTAACTCCGTCGATGTCCACAGGGACATGCTCCAATCGTCCAAATGGGCTGACAACTTGCTGATTAGCCATGCGAAGCTTGATAGGGGAATAGATCATCTTGGGTTTCCCATCAATGCCGAAGTTTTCTTTGTCATGACATTGACCTCCGATCCTAAGTCAAGGACCACATAGTCTATATCATATTCTCCTATCTGAGCATTCATGTGTAATTCTTTATTTTTTATTCTCTTCTTACCAATTTGGTGTACTGCCTTATTCAGTAAGGGGTCTATCTTGCCTAGCTCATACTGCCTGATTAAATTATGTAGTTCTTGCACAACGTTCCCATCCTGAATTAACTTAAGACAAGTGTACAAAAAATCGATGAGTTTACTTACCTCTTTTCCTTCTTTATGCACAATCGACTAGTCAAATGCGTGAAGCATTCCATACTCTTTTATTTCCAGTCATGTTTTTGATGAGGACCCTTGGTCTCTCTTGAACTCCTATCTCGCTTCCTCGAATCTTTGTCTTTCTTTCTTTGCATCAGAAGCCTGAGTCTTCTCCGCAACTTTCCTGATACCTAAATCTTCTGTGATCTTTCTTTGGATTGTTCTATCCTCTCCTGTAGCAGCGCCTCCTCGAGTAATAAAAATGACTCTAGGGTCTGTTCCATGAGGCTCAACATATATCAGTTGTACTTGAGGGTTCTACTAGGGTCCTCGTCTTTCCTGAATCTTGGCTAGCAACACAGGGCAATCTACAATAACATGCTCGAAGGAGTTGCAATAACTACAGGTGGTGCAAGGGTTCTGACAGTCCCTCGCTAGATGTCTTGGTTGTGCGTAGTTGTAACAGATTATTTGTCCTCGACCTCGACCCATACCTCCTCCTCCTCCTCCTCCTCTGTATCCACCACGAGGATTGAAAGTTCCTCTTCTTGGGGAATTGTACTGTGCAATGTTTCCTTCTTGGTGCACTTCGCCTTGGATCTTGTATATGTCTCTTGATCTTTCATGCATCAGGTCAAAGGCCCTACAATCTCTGTCATCATGCCCTACGGACTTATAGAATGTGAAATACAAGTTTTTGGTTGTTTGAACATACTTCTACATATAGTAGGACTCACCAGGGTGATGTCATTTTCTGCATACTTCGCACCAGGGAAGGTTAACTTGCTTCAAGGGGCTCGATGCTCCTGAGGCTAAATATTCATGAAACAAGGGACAATGTTCCTTATCATGAAATTTGGATCTGCATCTTACACACTAGATATATTCTCTTTTGTCCTTCCCCTTGTCCTTCTTCATATCCTCGACCTGCAGAGACAAACTAGTCAACTGACTTAGGATCTGGCTCATGCCTAAGCTAGATTCTCCCATAGGTGTTGATTCAAGCTTCACGGTGATCTCCAAAGCTTCTACCTACAATGAAATCTTTTGCTACATCAAGGGAACACTAATATGTGGTAGAAGGGAAACAATGAACCATTCATTGTTCTGTTCATCTGGGATCTTATAAGTCAATCTTCCAGTTAAGGTTTTGAATCTTTGATCAAACTCCCAAACAAGTTCAGTGACCTTTTGCTTTATCTCCTTCAGTTCTGTGATACATTATGACTTTGACTTAGATTTCTTAAACTCTGCAACCAACGCGTTCTTGATCTGATTCAGTGGATTAGGCTGGGCAAGTCCTTGGACAAGCTTCATGTACCAGCTTAACGCGTGATCCCTCAGTGTGGTAACTTGTTTCTTTTAACATCTTTGTCGGTAATGTTTTTAATGTTCCATATGGCCTCACATAGGAACTAGTGTTGATCAAGATCTTCAGATCCATCTCCCATAAAGATAGGGAGCCTCATCTCATCTGCCATGGAGTTGCCTAGGTTTCCTGTTTGAGTAGACATTGAATTGCTTGTAATGGTACTCTACGGACTCTGGTGATTCTAACTATTCTAATGGTTTAATGTTTCTAAAACAACATGGGGGTCGTTATTACTTACTTCAATAGTTTGCATAGTTCTTGAGGTTTATGGCTCGCTTTGGCGAAGTCCTTTAGCTTCCCCTTCTTCTGTTTTGATGGGTTCTGAATGTTCTTTGTCTATCAGATATACCTCTTCCCCACTATAGAAACCCTCTTCTCCGTATTTTTTCTTAAACAGGTTCTCAAGGTGAACCCCTCCGAATACTCTTCCACTGCGCGTATGTCCAACTTCTATGTCGTTGTCACTGTCCGAGTTTTTGAACATTAGCCTTTTCAGGTCCAGAAAATATACTATATCTTCAAGATGTGGTTTTCATGCAAGAGCATCTTGATTCTTAACTTCAGAAAATGCAAAAATTTCCCTCTGGGTCCTTTGAAAATGTATCTCTCAGCTTGGCTATATGATTCTACTCTGTCAACAATGAATTCGGTGATATACCCTCAAATGGTACTATCCAACCAATGATCTACAACTCTGGATACAATGTTATCAACTCTCTTAACCCTATGGATCAACGTCGATGTCCAAGCCACAGGAGGTCTAGATCTGATCTCAAACTGTGTATCAGCTAATATATCCAACCACTTGTGTATCTCCTGATGGATTCCTCCAAAGAAAATCTCATGAATGTCGGTGAAAATGTATCTTTGTAGCTAATCTTCAGTACTTAGTTTAGGGTTCTTGTTCAGGGCTTCATCGAAGTCCCTCTCCTGATCTTCTATCCACTTTTGAATCTTTGTCTTGGATGGGAACCACCTTGACATTCCCTCATGAAGATTCTTGTCCTGGCAATGGAACCATTTGTTGGCACAGGGACATATCCAAGGTTCACTCCAAGAGAGCACCAACAAGCCCTAGCTACTGGCCCTTTCGGCAACATCTGCGAAGTAGATGCAGTCTCACCCGAAGCAGCTATGAGGGGGTTGCAAGACAGAGATGTCTACAACCAAAGGAATGTCAAGTGGATCAAGTAAAACAACAACTCCATATGCATCAACACTTATCAAGCTAGATGTATCCTACACAGTTATAGATTTGATCTAACATAGTAATGCAATTAACCATATAACAACAACAGATATCAAAACATCAATCACACACACAACACATACGTGGTTCACCCTCTCTCTAGGGCTACGTCCACAGAACTGTGCTTATAATATATTAAGATAAAGCCTACAGTTCTGATCTGTGCTCTTAGCCAACATATATTCTCTCTTCTTATCTCATCCTCTACCATCCTATGCACCCAACTGTAGGACTTGATCTTCACACCCAGCTGAAGATCTTACAATACCAGGGAGCTCTCGCTCTCAGCACTCCCTCTCTCATAGTACAATAATATCTCAATAAAAAATAATCAATATCAATTCCCAGCAATAGTACCGACCCAACCTAGGTCCTCTCAACCTCTATTTATACATTATAGTCCCTCACCGACAGCCTTAGGTTGAAACATAGGTGTCAAAATCCTAATTACCAAAACCCTAGGTCAACTTGACCCACTTTTCCCGGGCTTCACCAGCCTATCTCTCCTTTCTTTTTGTGTGGTGGTAATGGTGGCTTTCCCCTCTTTCTGAGTTGTCATCAATCTATCTCCCTTGCTGATCTATCATCCTTGATCTCCTCATCTAATGGCTATCGTTTCCACACTTTCCTCTGGCTTTTCTTCTCTTTTTCTTACTTCGACCAAGTGACAATCACTATGTCTTCCGCATAGTTCACGTTTGACCTTTTCTTCCTCAATATTCACTTGATTCCATACCCAAGGTCCAACACTTCTCAGTTTGTTGCAATTCCTAAAATTGTGAATAAAAAAGTGCATTGTGTCGATTTGTTTTCATATTTGGAATTGGAGATTCGAGTAGATTTATGATCCGGATTATTTTCGGAACCAAATGAAAGCAGAGATATTATAGTGAAATACACATAAATATTGCCAAGAAAAGAGAGATACAACAATACATGGTTTCTATTAATGAAAGAAATGTACAGAGACTATAAAAATATAGAGTGCAAGACTCGCTAGACTGGTGGCAGCTTTATCTCTGAGAAGATATGTGACGACTATGCTCATTTGCCAAAAAATCAGTACAATGAGGCTCTAAAGGCCTTTTTATGATAAACATGAATGCCAAAACCCTAGACATCCAAAAACCTAACCCTAGGAGATGAAATGCCAAAATTCATGTGGGGTAAGTTAGTACATCAACTTCCCAGGGTTGTAAATTTTGCATACAATCTCCATTCTAGGCATGTGATACCCGGTTGGAAAGGTATTTTCAAGAAATACGCATTATGTCATAAAAAATTGACTCTGTCTACAATTTGATTGTGGCAAGCCAATAAAACATTGTTTAGGGCCCCAAAACGGCCCTGGAAGTACAAAAAGATGTACTGACATGAAAACTTCCAAAATAAGCCAGTTGGAATAGGTGGGTGACCACCAATATCCACATGGATTCCATGTAGGGCTTCATGATAGCCCCAAAAGTGCATACCCTACAATTACAAATAAATGTCACCATTACAGAGAAAAGTGTTCAATTGAAAACTGTCAAGGTGAGCCAGTTGGAATTTGGAACATGTGGGTGACCACCAATATCCACCCGGATCAATCCCCCCCCCTTAGGAAGAAATGGTCTCCATTGCATTGAGTGCCTAGGGAAGAGGGGACATCATTTTCTGAATTTGAATTTTTGTGAGTTGCATGCCTTGTTAGAGAAGTTGTTTTACGTGATCTGTGGAAGGTTGTTCTACAAAAAGGAGTGGGTGATCAAATATTTCCATGTTGGGTGGATATTCTAGATATAATCAGATATCATTTTTTGAATAAGGCATTTAGAAGACTGCCTTCACTAATCCTTGGGGCACTTTCATGTATGACAAGATTCCCTTTGGGTTTATGAATGTAGGGGCCACTTTTCAGAGGGCTATGGACATCGCATTTGTGGGAGAAAAAGACAAATTCATGGTCATTTATCTTGATGATATTAGTATTTTCTCAAAGTCTAAGGAAGAACACTTGCATCACCTCATGAAAACATTTAAAAAGTGCAGAAGGTATGGCATATCTTTAAACCCAAATAAATATCACCTTTCCATGCATGAAGGCAAGCTCCTAGGTCATATTGTGTCTACAAAAGGGATTAAGATAGTTCCTGAAAGGGTAGAGGCTATTCATAAGATTCTCATCCCAAGAAACCAAATGGCTATATAGTCCTTCATAGGGAGAATCAATTTTTTAAGGAGGTTCATACCCAATTTTGCTGAGATCATCAAGCTCGTTACCAATATGATGAAAAAATATGTATACATAAAATGGACACCAGAAGCAAAGTATTCCTTTGACAAGATAAAAAAATCCCTAATTGAAGTTCATGTCCTCATCAGTCCTAATTATTCTAAAGAGTTTTTTATTTTCTCATTTTCATCTGAAGATACCATTGTTGTTGTTCTGTTGCAGAGAAATGATGAAGGGTATGAGCATACTATTTCTTTCTTCAGTAAGACTCTTAGAGATTCAGATATAAAATATGGCATTATGCAAAAGAAGGATTATGCCTTGGTTAAGTCATTGAAATCCTTAAGGGTTTATGTTTTGCACTCTGAAATAATAGCTTATGTTCCAAACAGTGTTGTGAAATAAATTCTTGTTCAATCAGACAGTGAAGGAAAGAGGGGGAAATGGATAACCAATTTTTTGGAATACAATTTGGTCATATAAACCTACCAAACTTGTCAAGGGACAGGGTCTTGCAAATTTCCTTGTTGACTCAAATCATAAATTTCTTGAACTGCATCACATTTTTAGTCAATCAGATAAATTAGGATTGCAGGTTGAAGGAGAAGGCCTACAGGTAATGGAAAAATATATTTCTTCATCTTGGTATAAAGACATTGTTTACTTTTTGCAAAACCTTCAAACTCCTCTTGATTTTGACAAGTCTGAGGTTAGATATTTGAATCTCGAAACTGTGATGTATTGTATAGTTAATAAAGAACTATTTTGGAGAGACCCTAATGGAGTTCTACTAAAATGTGTTGATGAGGAAGAAAGCAAGCACATTCTGACCGATTTTCATAAAGCTTTTTGTGGAGGAAACCATCACTGGAAAGATACATCTTTCAAGATCCTAAGGGTAGGATATTACTGGCCTATATTATTTCATGATGTATTTACCCAGGTTAGAGCATGTGAACAGTGCCAGAACTTTGCATGAAAGAAACAAATTATATCTATGCTCCTTAAACCTATAATTGAAAATGGACCTTTTCAACAGTGGGGCATGGATTTCATTGGAGAAATCCACCCACCTTCTTCTGGGAAGCATTGGTGGATTCTCATAGCCATATATTATTTTACAAAATGGATTGAGATTGTCCATACAATAAATGCTACAGATAAATTCATCATGAGCTTTCTAGAAGGAAATATTTTTTCAAGGCTTGGATGTCCCAGAAAACTAGTTATTGATAACGCTCAGGTATTCATGTCTTCTTCAATGGTTGAATTTTGTGGAAAATACAATGTTAAGTTGTCACACTCCACCCCATATTATCCTCAATGTAATGGATTAGCAGAGTCTTCCAACAAAATTCTTGTCAGAATCATGAAGAAATTGTTAACATAGAATAAAAGGTCATGGGACTTCAAACTGAAGTTTGCTTTATGGGATGATAGGATCAGCACTAAGGAATCAATTGGAACCACTCATTTTTAGCTGGTCTATGGGACAGATGCAATCCTTCCAACTCAACTTGGTTTTCCAGTATTAAAATTTATGTAAGAAGAGTTAGAAGAACCAAATGACATTCAAAGGAGAATTTTCTAGATCATTGAAGTTCAATAGAAGAGGGAAAAGTTGAAAGAGGAGTCTGAAGCCTATCAGAGTAAGGTCAAGGAAGAATTTGACAAAAAGAACAAAAAAGACAGTTTTAAAGCAAGAGATACGATGTTGAGGTGGAATGCTAGAAGAGAGGACAAATCCAAACATGGTAAATTTGAAAATTTATGGTTTGGTCCTTTCAAAATAGTGAAGGTGGTGAATAAAAATGCTTTCCTCTTGCATAATTTGGATGACAGTGAAATAATTGGTGGCCCATTAAATGGGCAGTTTTTGAAACACTACTTCTTTTAATAAGACAGGATGCTTCAGTTTGTACATAGTTTTCATTTTTAATTTGGTGTGTTTAAATAGATAAAATAAAGACTCCAAGCCCAATGGAGACACCAGTTTGTAGTTAGTTATTTCTTTTGATATTTTAGCATGCAAGATTGATCTGAGATAAAATAGGGATCAGAGCAGTTGAAAAGAAAAAAAAGGGGTGGATATTCAAAAATGATGGAGAAGGAAAGGAAGGCATTGGTATGCATAAGTTCTTAATGTTTTATCATAAAACAACATCCCCATAAGGAGCCATCGTTATTCCTTTGACTTACTATAACCTGTTATCCTTGATTTTATCCTATGTTATCATTACTAACTCAGTCCTACCTTTTCAATTCCAAAACAACGCTGCCAGATTATACCCTTATTTGTATTAAGTGATTTTCCCTCTTCTCTTTTAGGATTTTGGGTGTTTTTTTATTTTCTTTAGTTTGTTTTTATATTATTTTAGGAAGATTGATTTGAATTTTAGACATTTTGAGTGTGTCTCATCAGATTTGGAGCCAATTTCTAGTTTTATCCAAAATTTAAATTAAAATACAAAGAAGCTACAAGAATGGCGTCATTCTTATAGCACCCAAATCATCATTATCTTTGAATGTGTTTAATCCCGAAAGATTGTGTTAGCAGTTAACAAAAATCATGCAGAGGATTGAGAACCATTAATTATTATGATCAAATCATCATTTGGATCCAGGTGATGACTTAAAGAGATCGAGTTTGTACCTGTTAGTTCTAAATCCAATCAAAGGTTTCAGTCCACAATTTCAAACATGTAAAAATTTTGATTTAATTCTTAATATCTATATCGTGGTCTAACAATATTTTTCAGATGAAGAAACCTCTCCATACCATTTGACTGTTCAGGAATTTCCAAAAATATGATCAATTTGAAACCCTAGCGTCTACAAGTTGACAGAGGTTAAAATCAGAGTAATGGCATCTAATAAAAGTGGTCTGGATAATCGTTTGGAACCAATTGGAGGTGAATTATTGGAAACATACCCCAGAATCATGCAAAAATTCATCAATGCGGGTTGGTACCATTTCTGCTATAATTTCCAGGGTTACTAGGAGGAGGTTTTGATGTTGTTTGCCCATAATTTTGATGGTTTCAAAACTCAAGTGGGAAGAGTGTTAATCTATGGTACAGATAATTCAATTGGGTTGGATTATCATTTACTTGTGCATGGGGAGAGATGGTGGAAGAAAGGTGAGCCATCTGCAAATCTGTATGAACAATGTTTTCTACCAGAGCATCACAATCCTGACTGGAGTCAAGGAATCCCAACTAAATGGTTAAAGGAAGAATGGAGGGATGTTTTGACACTTGTCCAGAAATATATAACAGGTGAGGGACGATTTTCTTATGCTTATTGTTACCATATGAGGATATTTATTCATTTAAATGGATACTTGGAAATGAGTCTTCCTTTTTTCTTGTTAAGAATCTTGACCAAAATTTCTAAGAGAGTGCAGAATCATCCTCAAACTACGTGTAAGAGTTTATTTCATCAAGATTTGATGAAAATGCTAGTTATGTATGCATTAAAGGAGGTTCAAATGACATGGAGGAAGTTGTTGTTAGAAAAATAGGATCGTAGAGAAATGAAATAAAACAAATGCGGAAATAAAACACAGAAGATACACAATACAATAGATACACAGATATACGTGGTCCACCCATTTTGGGCTACCTCCACTAGAGAAATTGTTAGGTTCTTCCTTTTATTATCCAACAAAATGAAGGGATACAACCTACAACACACCTGTTGTAACTTCCTCTTCTTTATCTCAAAATACAATAATCATAGGCATACACAACCACAATACAATTCCCTCATAAAAGAGGGTTTCCTTCTAGGGAAAAAACCCTAAAATAACTTCTAATGTCAAATCTGTGACCTTATAATGAACGACCCATATTGATTACAAAATTACAATATTTTACAAGGCAATTTTTGTCAATATTTCACTTCGAGGGTGCTACCACTGAATCTCCTACCAGGCAGGGCTACAAAAATTGTCATCTCCCCCCCTAGACCCCCCTGGTGACAATTGTGAGGGGGAAATCCCCCCACACCCCACCATTAGGGAATGGGGTCCAAGCATGGCTGAAACAAACCTCTAAATTAGGAATATAATCAGGCTCCACAACCAAGAATTATTGAGCTCTATAGGGCTAGATGAGAAAGACACAAGACAAGAGAAACCTAAAGTTTCAAAAGAAAAGGGTAACTCTTCAAAGGATTCTACAAAACTGAAGAAAGTCTCTCTTGTAGCCAAATCAACCAGATCGTGTAAGAGGAATATTCAACTATAAAAAGAAGAAGAATTTCAATAAGAACCTGGATCCCCTGTTTCAAAGCATAAGTCTATGTGTTTTGACAGAGTGTATACAAGGAGAATGGTAAAGAAAAGAGAAGAACAGTAGCAGGAAGCCAAGTCATAACCCAAAACAGAGGCTTCTGATAGACCAATAAAGAAGAATACTGATTGAAAAAAGAGTAAGTTGAAAAAAAGAAAAAAAGTTTCATATTATCACAATAGGCCTAAGACTAGAGAAACCAATAAACTAAGGCTCAACATTAGTTTCCATTATATGCTCAAATTTTTGTAATTGTTATGTAAGAAAAATTGAATGCACATTATGCGCCACATCACTCAGAATGTCAATATTATTTTTATCAATGAAATCATCCTAATCATCCTTCTACTAATGATGAAGATGATTCTAACTTTAGGGGTAACTTCACATTGAAGGGTGATGACTAAGACTAGGGGCAACATTCAATTCAAGGCTAGGAATGACCAGGCCCACATCAAGTGAAGAAAGAAAATTAAGAAGTTGAACATGTGTTGTCCCATTCCAAGTCAACAACAATGCATCCATTCACTGGGAACACTAAAACCCGACAAATCGATGAATCCACTAAATTAGGGTTTATGGTTTACATGATGAATTAATGATGGAATAAAGTGGGTGTGTGAGTCAAATTTGAGTCCATAAACCCTCCCATATCGTTAAGGCATGCGAATACTCTATCCATGTCAAATTTCAATGCATACAAAAACACTTTGTAAAAAGTTCAACATTGGCCCCATTCATAGGTCACTGTTGCCTGTGTCTAGTCCTAGTACAATTTCCTTGTAAAATTTGTATAAGATATTTGGAGAATGATAATTTTGAAGGTGTTAGGCCTCTTCCTCCAACCTTGTTATCTAATTATCATTGGGCGACAATTATCATAATGGGTGATGACTAAGACTAGGGGCAACTTTCAATTCAAGGCTAGCAGTGACCAGGCCCACATCAAGTGAAGGAAGAAAATTAATAAGGTACTTGTGTTGTCCCATTCCATGTCAGCAACAATGCATCCATTCACTGGGAACAAATCGATGACTCCACTAAATTAGGGTTTATGTTTTACATGATGAACTGATGATGGACATACCTACATACCTACATCATTGGTATGATTAGGCGTAATCGCGCAGAGCTCCTCTTGGTTTCAAGAATAGTTCATTCTCTACTAAAAAGGGGAAACCACATGAAGGTGGAAGCTCTAATTATTCCCCCTGCCCCCGCCGCACATCACTCTCAATTTCCCCATATTACCTAATTTGAAATTCTAAAGAACATGTATCATATACTATATTATACAAAATAAAAACATATAAAGATCATATAAAAGATATAAACACATACCTCTTCTTTTCAACAATTAAATATCAGTCATCTTCTTCTTCATCCAGCTCAACATCTGTATCAATATCTAGTTTAGAATTGATATTGGTCAAAGGATCATTCATATCAACATCATCATCAACGTCATTTTCGCTAATATAGTTATCGATATCGTCAATGACATCATCATCTCCTACATTTGGATGATCAACTTCTTCAACTTGTTCATCTGACACATCGACTACATGAGCCACCTACTCCTGATCTGCATAATCATGATCTTCTTCCTCGTTATTATCTTCATCCTCAACTACATGATTATACTTTACTGGTCTTCCTCTTGGATCATATCTAACAACGTATGACCAACCTGCTTTACCAGGTACCTCTGAGTAAAATACTTGCTCACATTGACTTGGAAGAACATAAGGCTCTGTACCCGGTTCAAATTCCCTTGTATTAACCATGGTAAATCCATTATCATGATCAATAACAGTTCTTTCAGGATCACGTTCATGCATTTGTAGCCTGTACCATTTAACCTCAAACAAAACTATTTTAAAGGAATTAAAATCACACTCAATTATATCCTTCAAATGCCCATAGTATCTATTCTCAGTTTCTTCTGGATTTCTGTCACTTCTAGAGGAAATGTTGGTGACCTTAAACATTGTAGTTATCCCACAATCTGAGGTTTTCATCTTATCATCTAACATTTTTATACGAAATTTACAACCATTACACCACGTAACCTTGTGATGTTTCAAATACATCATGGAAAACAAGTAAAATATAGATTTCTAATTAATAAACCTCATATAGCAGTTAGTAAATATATATTTCATAAATTAAACAAACCAATTACATTGAAAAATTGGGAAAAAACTAGGAAAATGTGGGTATAAAATTTTAGTTGTATGTTTATCTTTTAAACCAAAGGCTAAATCAACTTCCCTTGATGTAAGATCAGGAAATTGATCTCGATGACGATGCATTTTTTTAATCATCTTACTCACCCCTTCCCATGATAACCTACCAAAGTATTCTTCAGTATATTCTATCCAATGCTCCATCTAATCAAGGTTGTTTGCAATGTATAAATGTAAAGCATCTTAGTCTCGAGCAACTATATGATAGCATAACAATTTAATATCATTAATTAGCTATTGTTAATAAATGAATAATTTAATAAATGTGTAATATATTAAATCTACATCAACATCTAATAATTACCTTTCACAGTCCTCATATTACCTTTCCCCAGTAGGACCTCCCCTTCAAATTTGTTGATGGAGTCGAGATGCCAAATGTGAGGCACATTCATATTTTCTGCTAATTTAGGTAGATATTGACTAATATACACCATGCATTGATATACCATATATCCCTCAACCATAGAATCCTCCGGACGTGCTCTTTGTCTAACAAAAGCCTTCAGTGACTTCAACTGCCTC
>ML802994.1:22364-36421 GCA_009831015.1 Picea engelmannii
CTCTAGCACCCACTAGAAGGAAGCACCAACTCCCTGGTTTCTCTAGAACCAACTAGAAGGAAGCACCAACTCCCTGGTTTCTCTAGCACCAACTAGAAGGAAGCACCAACTCCCTATGAGTTTCCAGCACCAACTTCCAATCATACAGGCACCAACCTGTATAACAGAGAACAAGAGTTCTCCCTTGCACCACCTTGCCACCCTGTTTTCTCTGGCTGCAACCAGATGGAAGCTATAACTCCCTATGTTCAAGCACCCACTTGAACCTCTGAGGACAACAGTCCTCCCGAGCACCTCCCAACCACCCTAAAATATTAATCTTCATAACTTAAACTCATTACAGCACAATAAAGTTATTCAATGGCTTACCAGTCTTGTCATTGTTCTGTTGCACTGCTCTACCCTGTCTGCATCAGTGTCTTCTGCACCCACCTTGCACTTTCTGTTCTTCTCCATTTATACTCTCTGCACCATGTCCCTTTCATGCAACCTTCCTCTGTTGTGTATTTCTACTCCTGTGCTCTGCCTCCTTGCTCACACTTCAATCTTTTTACACAGTGACCACAACAACTCCAACAGCAATGGCAACAGCCCACTCATCTCTTCTCTGCACTGTGTACTTATAGTTTCTATGCACCTTGTGCATGCAATGTGTGTATTTCCTCCGTATGCTCACATTGTTCCCATATCCTTCACCTCTCGAGTGCTCTGCCTGATACTCATAGTAACTCTTCACCTTCTCTGGCCCATTTCACACGCGTTCAGCATCACTGGGTGTTATGCTGAGATTCCTCAGCCTCTCTAGGAGTTGAGACTCTTCGTCTTCTCTGTAACAGTCGAGCTCATCCTTTCTGATTCAATTACAAGCTCTTTTTCTTCCAGAATCACCCTCCATGCACAGTCTGTCTCATTTTCTTTTACACACACCTCACCAACCGTTTCACTTCGCCTTTTATCAGCCAATAACAAGAACACCTGTCTTTGCCACTGAAACGCTAACTCATTTTTTTCATCATCAGTCTGTTTCTCTTAACTGATTCATAACTGAAGCGTTAATGTGAGAGGAAGAAAAAAAACCCTCCGATCACTACTTGATCCAATGGTTCAGATCAAATCGGGATTTCACTCATCGCGATTTCGGCATCTGCGATGTCAAAAATCACAAGTCCTCCAGACTCGCGATTCTCCGATTCCCGATGGCTCCTTTCATACACTAGCCCTTCTGAGCTTAGCTCCCGGTCAACATGACCTTCACTTCGTGACCACAACCTTATGTCTCTCTATCGGGATTTCGGTGTTCTTCATTTTCACTGTTCTTTGAATTATGAAATCTCGATCCCCGAAACTCCGATGAGGAGAATCAATGGTCCAGATGCAGTTTGGATTCAACAGTTATAATTGAATTGCGAAATCGCACATCGCGATTTCGGGTTTCTCGTTGTCAAGAGATTTTGACATTGCAAAGTGTCGATTCCCGATCCCCGAAACTCCGATGAGGAGAATCAACGGTCCAGATGCATTTTGGATTCAACGGTTATGATTGAATCGCGAAATCGCACATCGCGATTTTGGGTTTCTCGTTGTCAAGAGATTATGACATTGCAAAGTGCCGATTCCCGATCCCCGATACTCCATGTAGAGATTCAACGGTCCAGATCACTTCTAGCTCGACGGCTCAGATTACATCGCAAAATCGCATATCGCGATTTCGGAGTTTCTTTTGCAGTGTGTTCTTGACATATCAAAGTCCCGATCGTCGATGCCTCTGCTGACGTCACACGTGGTTTGACACGTGTTAGATCCTGCCACGTGTCACTCTGATTCGCGAATTGCATGAGCCTAAAGTGTTAGATCTGCTTGACACTTGTCATTCTCTAGTTGTGCCACGTGTCCCTGGGTGACGTGGTCTACCGACGTGAGTTGGATCAACGGTCTAGATCTCATGTTGATCTGATGGTGCAGATTCAGTCGGGAATTCGCATATCGCGAAATCGGGATTTTCGAGGCATTGTATTCTTTGCATATTGAAATCCCGATCCCCGAAACTTTGATGAAGCCTCTTGTCTACAAGTGGATGGTCCTGAGCTCTGCTTGATTTAACGGCTGCGATCAAATCGCGAAATTGCATATCGCGATTTCGGGGTTTTCATTGTCGAGTGAATTGGACATTTCAAAGTCCTGATCCCCGAATCTCCGATGAAGCCTCCTGGCTGCCACGTGTCCATAGGAATGGATGGTCCAGATCTCGTCAGAATTTCACCTTGGCTTTTCCCGATGATAAACCTTGTGCAACTCCTGTCTAATCTGACGACTAGGATTCTCTCTCCAATATCCCAATGACTTGTTCGGGATTTCTCCTCTGCAAACTAGGGCTTAACCTCCGTGCACTTTCTGCAGATCCTGTGGCTGACAGGTATCTGCTTCCAATCTGATGGCTCAGATCACTTCTTCTACACGCTAACTCCTGCGCTTAACATCTGCGCAGCTTCTCCCGATCCAACAGCTGTCGGGATTTCCAAGTGAGATCTTCTTGTACATTCTTCCTGCACCCATGCCATCTTCATTGCTGTACTTGCCATCAATGACAAGCATATGCTACCTGTTAAACATTTCCAACACAACCCCTAACCGCCAAGGTCGTGGTCATGTGGGTAAGCACCCGAAACCATGGGCTAACCATTGTTAAAAACCAAATTTACCCCTATGCACCAAGGTTAAGGTCATATGGTTCGATACATAAAACTGGGCACTGGAATCCATTTAAAATATCAAACTCCCATGCGCGCAATATATTAAGTTCATATGTATAAAGGTTGTGCGACCAGGGGCTTTAACCGTTTGATAAACCAATCCCTGTACGCATATGGTATAACCACCGATCACATATAACACTGTAACCGCGAGTTTATAAACCATTGGAAACGCATGTGAGAGTGTATTCATATGGATTGGTATGCGACCACGGGTTGGGGGCAAATCCCCAGCGCAGCCCCCCCGCCAACTTAACAATAACACAAATTTAAATATATTATAAACCATTCATATAACAAGTAACAATGTGGGGTGTGTTGGCAGGGCAGACTTTGTTAAAGCTTGGATGGAGAGGAGGTCCGGGGTTCAATCCCCATGGACCCCATAAACTTTTGAACCAACAACCAATTACAACGGTGCCACGTGGCAACCCATGACTGGGCCACATGGCACCACACCATTTGCTCATTAAATGCCATGTGTCGCAACATCACTCGTCCACATCTACCAATCTGAAACTACCACATCAACATATTCCAAGTCATCGTATGGACATGCCACGTTAGCATACGACCTCTGCCATGTCAACATCCGTACAGACTGTACGGATTGTATAGTTAGCCCATTGTTTTTACCTGTTTGGCGATTCGAACAGATCGCGATATCTCTCTCATCCGACATCCGTTTGAACCCAAATGAGTTGCGTTGGGTTTGTGACAATGAGGGCTACGCATGCATTCATTTTGAGGCAATTCTGAGAACGTTGATTTTTGAGCTAAATTTTGACCCCTGGTCCAAATTTTGATCACGCCTTCCCACTGAAAGGATTTTGGACCCACAAAAGATTATGATCATATGTCTGAGATTCAATACTCCTCTGCTTTCAAGCTCTATCAAATAATTCTACTTGAAAAGTCTTTTTGACAATCACCTGGATACTTTGACATGCCTTGCACTGCAACTGACTATGTCCCTCAACCACTGTTCTCTCGCTACTGCTGACCCATTGTTCTCTTTGTTCTTGGAAGACTGAAAACCTTCCCACTGAGAATCAAGTCCCTCTTGTGAACTCTTTAATGTCAACACAATCAACTCTCCAATGGCTGCAAAAACTTTCCTACGACATCTTGTCACAAGCCAAGAAAACCATCAATCTTGAAAACAAATTTATACAAGACTGAAAATGATGTCAACAAAGTATTTTTGCTCTTCAAACAAACTGTCGCATCTTGTACTTCATCAAAGCACATGGTGTGTTCTTGTATCTCTATGTACTCAAAACCAACTTACAACCCAACAACACCATTGACTAAACACAAGTCGAAAAACATGATCGACACAACATAGTCGTCAGACAATCATCAACACCAGTCGAGACTCGTTTGAAACATATCAACCTTCCCAAAATGACAAGTCGACAAACATGATACACAATCATGTTACAATCATGAATCATTCATGATGAACCATCACCAGGTTCACTGCTTACACATACTCAAAAACAAATGCATGTGCATGACTCTTAAACTCTCCTTCCAGTACAAACATAAGTACATAAACCCAAAACATGTGGGTACATAAGAGTTGAATATGAAAAAGATATATGGTTGTAACAAGTGAACATCATACCCATCTTTTACATCCTTCTGGAGAATTTGTGTAACAAACAAGAATGCCTTCAAATGAATTGCATCCACATGCAACTTGCATCATACAAGTTGTGAAAAAGTGTTGCAACTTGTCATATTCTCAACATAAATGCATACATAAGGATGAAATATGCATCTACAACAGAAAAATGCAAGCCTTACTTTCTCAAGAAATCCAACCATTTCTTACCAAGCCAACTCAATGGTGACTTTTTCTGCTGAAATTCGTCTTCTTGTGAATCATCTTGACACACATCGATGATGGAATCTCCTCTTCCATTCTTGCCAATCTCTTTATCCATCTGCTTCTTGTGCTGTGGATGAATAGTTGGATGCAATGTCCAACATTGATCAATGAGATGACCTCGCTTCTGACAATGAGTGCAAATCTTTTGCATCCTCTTTTCATGTTGTCTTTGCTTGTAAAGTTTCCTGAAAGTGGTCAATCTTTTCCAACATTTTGAAACATGATGGTTATATAAACCACAATATGTACATGGACTTTTTCTTCCATTTTTACATACAAATTTATCATGCTTAACATAATCAAAAGAAACTGAATGATAGGCAGAATTATACCTTGAACATTCACCTTTATCGCCTCTTTGAGGAGGTGAATTTGAAGAGTTACAAGCTCTCCTTTGAAGACCAACAAACTTTTTCTTGTCCTCATGGCTGTCACAACTCTCTTGTTTCACACATTTGCATTCATCTTGAACACGTACTTTGCATGCTGGAGGGGTTGAACTTGCAACAAAATTTCTTGAACTTTCACCTTTATAGCCTTCTTGAGGAGGTGAACTTGAAAAAAAAATTGTTCTTGGAACTTTTTCCCTTGTCTCCTCAACTTTGGAATTTTCTCCATCTCTTCGTTCATATCCAAGACCACAATACTTGGGTCTCTCTTCAACAACAATAAGCTCAACAATTCCTTGTGCATGCTTGCCTAACCCTTTACCTTCATAGCCCATTTTTAACAATAACTTGGACCCTATTCCTCTTGTCTGATTTTCAAAAGCACCAAAACATTCATCTTGAGAGGAATTTAAAGATAAACTAACATTACATACCTCATGTTCATGCATGTACTTGGTAAGAGTTTCCTTTGTGTCATGGAGTTGAGTCTCCATCTCATGCAACTTTTCAAGAAGCTGGTTTTCCTCCTTCTTCATGGCCATCAACTGCTCTTCAAGGGAAATGCTCTCCTTTCTATCTTCACACATATCTTTCATCACATCTCTCATGGTTAGTAACTCATTCAACATCTCTTTGTCAAAGAACTTAGACAATGAAGATGTATGAGAACTACCAATGTTTGAATCTTCCTCCATCCTTGGAAGATATCAAACTTCAACACAAAACTTGCACAAATACCAACAGCTAAATCTCAAGCTATCAATGGAAATCACATGAGAAAAACAAACTATGCTCTGATGCCACCTGATCTAAAAATAGTGGGCTAACTTGTTATGCTATGCAAGCACCCTCTACTTCATTAAAATAAACTTTATAGGACCTTGCTCCATGTGTTAAAATATGCAAGATAAATTATGTGTTAAGTTCATGCTTCTTTTAAATGGTTATGTGTGAGGCCTTTGCAAGATTAAATATGTTGTTTTCATAAATACAACAACAAAAATAACTTGCAGCAAATAATAACCAACAAACACTCACAACAAGAACAACATGATAAAGGAGTTCACCCCTCTTTGGGCTACATCTCCTTGAGCCTCCATCAATGGACTTAGCTCTCTAGGATTAATTTGTCAAAGATTCTTTTACAAGTTGTTTCTCAACTCCAATGGAAATACTAACTGTACCATTGGGTTCAGATTACATAAAACCCCCAAAAATGACTAATAAAACTCTGAAAATGGATCATGGCTCATCCGGGTATGACCTCTTTTACATGTGGCCTTAAGCTTCCCTAAGCTTATCTGTGGAAAAAACACCTATAAAAGTACTCAAATGGATCTGAAACCTATCCCAAAGTGTTCAGATCATAATAATTAGCCAAAAATGATTATTTAATCACAGAAAACAGACATGGGCTCATCTGAGCATGACCTGAAACAATGAGGGATTCAAGCTCCCTGGAGCTTCCTGAAACTTCAATGGTTAAAAACCTACAAAATAAGTCTTCAAATGGCTATGAAAAAAGTGCCAATGAATTCAGAACGTCCAAAAACCCCTAGTTGGGCTTTTTCGGCACCTCATTTGGCCAAAAAATGAAGAAGATAGGCTTCCTACCATTTTCTTCCTTCTAGCTTGTTGTCTATGGTTTGCCAAAATGCACCTCTGTGTGGCCAACCAAGAACACGCTAAAAAACTAGTGCTAAAACCCAACACACACACATAACCACAAAACCGTTCAAACTGTAGGATGGTTAGGGCGCGCCCAGCCCCTAACCACCAAGGTCGTGGTCATGTGGGTAAGCACCCGAAACCATGGGCTAACCATTGTTAAAAACCAAATTTACCCCCGCACGCCAAGGTTAAGGTCATATGGGTCGATACATAAGACTGGGGGCTAGATTCCATTTAAAATATCAAACTCCTGCGCACGCGATATATTAAGGTCATATGTATAAAGGTTGTGCGACCGGGGGCTTTAACCGTTTGATAAACCAATCCCTGCGCGCATATGGTATAACCATTGGTCACATATAACACCGTAACCACGAGTTTATAAACCATTGGAAATGCATGCTAGAGTGTAGTCATATGGATTGGTATGCGACCGCGAGCTGGGGGCTAAGCTCCAACCCGCCCCCCCGCCAACTTAACAATAACACAAATTTAAATATATTATAAACCATTTATATAACAAGTAACAATGTGTGGTGTGTTGGCAGGGTGGACTTTGTTAAATATTGGACGGAGAGGAGGTCCGGGGTTCGATCCCCATGGACCCCATAAACTTTTGAACCAACAACCAATTACAATGGTGCCACATGGCAGCCCATGACTGGGCCATGTGGCACCACACTATTTGCACGTTAAATGCCACGTGTTGCAACATCACTCGTCCACATCTACCAATCCGAAACTGCCACATCAGCATATGCCAACTCAGCATATGGACATTCCACGTCAGCATACGACCTCTGCCATGTCAGCATCCGTACGGACTGTATAGTCAACCCATTTTTTTTACCTGTTTGGGGATTCGAACAGATCGCGATATCTCTCTCATCTGACATCCGTTTGAACCCAAACGAGTTGCATTGGGTTCGTGACGACGAGGGCTACGCACACATTTGTTTTGGGGCAATTCCGAGAACATTGATTTTTGAGCTAAATTTTGACCCCTAGTCCAGATTTTGATCAGGGGACAACCTTGATTAACTCTTATATTGTAGTTAATTTATTCCAACCAACCCTCAATGTTCCTAAACTTGGAAAAATATTCTTGTGCAACCTTATCACATTAACTCTTACGTCAAAAGTAACCTTTAGCTCTTTTAACCTATTCCAAAGGTTAGTCTTGGGCATTGTGTCAAAATATTTTCTAAAGACAACAAAACATCACAAGAGATTAGTTTTATTATTGTGACACTCCTTCACAATGATTCTAAGTGTAACAAGGTGGTCCAGAGTTGAATGATAATTCCTAAATGTGGTGCGCCCTTTAGCTATTTTTTTATGACTTTTTAGCCATACATTAATCTTCTTTTCCAAAATAACATATAACTTGGCTCAAAATGGGCTAATCATAATGATCCCATCGATGTGAGGGATGAGGATAGGCCCTCCAACTTTTAATATTTATTCTTGGTAGCCTTCGATGCTAAATTGAAAAGCTTGTGGATGTGAGGGATGACAATAGGCCCTCCAATTTTGAAGATTTCTTCTTTGTAGCCTATGATGCTAAATTGAAAAGCTCTTGGATGTGAAGGATGAGGACATGCCCTCCAATTTTTAAGATTTATTCTTGATAGTCTTAGATGTCCTTAACTTTCCCTTTTGTGAGTCGCTTAACCCAAACTCTATGTCATCTATTGAAAATACTTCTTACTCTATAGAAATGGTTTGAATCTTGTCTAGTACCTTAAATTAGTAAATATTTATCATATTGTTTTCTTTAGTTTTATAAATCAAAATCTACCTCCAACTATTAGTCTAGCAACACCTTCCTTCCAACAAAGCTTTCTACTATTACCAAGGGGTGTCGGTAGGAATCTCCTTCTCTGGGGATAAAAAATATCTACATCGATCGGTATGGTGAACGAGATATGTTAGACCTGCGTGTTTAGCTGTCGCTGGTGATTTCGGATAAACAGGTTAAATCACGATTGTTGCCTCCCTTGCCTTTGTCTTTAATACATGTGCCTATCCTATTGCTTCTGGTTGACTTTAGCATACATCTCATACTATACCTAAAGGATGGATGAATGATTTGAAAGGATGACAGATTCGATTTGTCCATAGCATTCCCATAAATAAGCGACATAGCCAAGCGGTAAGGCGACCTGCAAATCCAAAATTTCTTAAGATCTAACTTAAATAGGTACAAAAATTTATCTTACTTTCTACATCATCATATATTCAACTATATTTTAAAATATTAAAAATTTTATATTATAGAAAAAACATGTAAATTTTCAATAATATATACAATAATATATACAACTAGCCCAACCACTTAAACCTGTGGCTGATGAATGCGAGAGGTGATGAAAATCCACCTAAACCATATTTAAAATCACGTTGCAATGTTATTTTCATGAATGTTATTATCATGATATTCCAACTATTAGAAGAAATAAGTATTTAATATAAGTAACTGTTTAATATCAATTTTAAAATAATATATATATTTAATATAGGGAAGTGGAAATTGTAATAAATATTGGTGGAGAAAAATTTAATTACGACATAAGAAAAGATTTCCATTTTCAATTTTTTTATCTATACGACCGATCACAAGCTATCATATGTTTTGTCTATACCGCCAGTCCATGTGTATTATTACTGTCGTCCGAACACAACAATGGCTGGAACCGACTTCTTGTTTTCCTCATCCTCTTTTCAACGTCCACCTCTGGTATTCCATCGGGTCTGGATTCTAGCCCAGCCAAAACGGATTTTATACCTAAAAAAACGTCGTCGACCATCGTGTCGCCTTCCATACTTCATTACATTATAGTTAATAAGTAATTTGTTTAATCAAGTCCTCTAATGCATAATGACATGTACGAGACTTATAATATTAAATCCTTAATGTGGACATGACTAAAACTATTTTTCTATTATTAAATCCCACACATTTGTTTAATGTGAATTAAAAAACTGATTAATCTGAAAATTTGAATTTTTAATAGGTATACGTCTCTGGACCTAATGAGTCTAACCACTGAAAATGAAAATGTTTGCTGGCAGTAGCTTTTATGAATCCAATCCTCGTGCATCGTTGGCACCTTTCCTAGGCTACAATTTGTTGCTACAGAGAAGTTTCGGAACCCAAATTCCTCATGACGACTTAAACCAGTAAAACAAACAAAAGTTTCATAGTGAGGAATTGCCCCAACAGTAAATGGTCGTATGTCGATTGCAACTGTATGCTTCACCGCAACAAGCGAGGATTCATTGCCCATGCGCAAATCGAACACCATTAAAAGCCAAGCATTGCGCAAATCGAAATCCAAGCATCGCGCATTAACTTAAGATGGCTATAACATGAAACGCCGGAAAAGATATCGATAAGCCAAACGTGGCCACGGTTCACAACTCAGCCCAAACATGGTTCACATCCCAACAGTTATACATGCAATCCATTTCAGGTAGTTCTTGCTAAACATTCAAATGTGGCAACAAAATTTTGCATAGATATTAATCCTTGTTAATCATCTTAAAGTGGCAAGCATATGGTCTTATAGTAATTTCTTAATATGATTAGGGAAATGTGAAAAAGTAAGCATGTTAACCCATGCATTCATAAATACAAAGAAGTTATGAACAATAAATCTCATTCATTGATTTGGGAGGACGACTAAAAATATGCCAACATCTTCAATTGTTGGCCATAAAATTAAGTTTAATGTTAAAAGATCATTAAATGTGCCCATTGCCAATAGGTGCACACCTTTTAACTTAATTAAAATAAATATTATTACTCCGAAGTATACCTATTGACAATGGGCAGATTTAATAGGGGTTTAGTGCTTAATAAGTTTTCTATGGACAAGATTAAATATAGTTGGAATATTCTTAGTAGTCACACAAAATAAATGGCTGTGATTTCAATCATTAACTTCCTAGCTATTATAAAAACATCAGTTTATGTGTTTACTTTTTTACATTTACCTAATCATATTTAAAAATCACTTTGATAGCTAACTGATTGCCACTTAAGTGATTAACATAAATTAAAATATTAACACCAGATAAATGAAGCCCAACAGTGTATTTGTTAATAGATAATAAAATTTAATGTATTCTTTTAAAGATTCATTTCATCTTCTCAACATTCACCAACAGCTATTTTACCGCTGTGCTAGTTTAAATAACTATCCTTTTGACATGCTACGATAAGATTTAATTGAATATGCAACAACAAAATTTAAATTAAAACATCCAATAAAAATCTCTTTACATTTAAGGCAGTACGCCATATTCCACCGTGGACCTGATAAACAATATTGATCAATCAATGTAGTGGTTGACCGCTCTATAGGCAGGTCCGATGCCCCCTTCTCCTTTCACAGAACGCTCAGACAAGCCCATATGAAGCCCAATCCATCAGATTAGGCGGTGGCACTGTTCCTCCTCCTTCTTCCTTATATGAGGAATTATATGCGTCCATCTCTACACTAAAACGGACTTGATCCATTCCCGCGGTCGAATGACAGCAATTTCTGTTACAGCTGCCCGAGCTGCTGCTTTTCTTCTTGAGAGCTCTGGTCTGTCGAACGGGCTGAGAAGCCTCCAATATCATCTTCAGATCATGAGAACTGGAACTTAATTTCGAGTCTTGGTGGCCTGGATGCCCAGTTGCCCATTCGGGTTGTTTCTTCTTTCCCTTGTGTTTCAACCACGGTACGAAAATACATTTGTAACCCCAAAGTAATGTTGTGCAATTAGCTCCGGCACTTTGAGGGAGCTCTAAAGTGCTCACAGGAGACCATTCTTCGTTCGAATCCAATTCCAAATTGGAGGGAACTACATCGTCGTCGTCGTCTCCACCGTAGCCTTTTATATCTCCATGCACACACCCCTCGCGGGCATCAATCGATTGTGTGGATAAATGAGAAAGATTCCAGCTGAAGCAACCCCCCGCTTTCTTCTTTGGGGGAGATGATAATGCAGTACCAATAGAATTAGAGGACGGTAAAATAGCAGCACTTGGAGGCAACCTGAGAGGAACTGGAGAGGACTGGTCCTCATCATCATTCCTTGATTCTGATTTTCTCTGTGGGGTTTTAGGAACCCCAGGCTGTATTTCCCATGTGAATGGCACACGCCCCGGTGCCCTGTACCAGTTATATTTTTCCTGATCCTCCGAGAAATGCATCATATCCCTCGTGCTGCTACCATTCTGGCGCTCTTCCTTCCCTGCATGTCTGGCAATGGGTTTACCAGAGCTCTCCAGTAGCTCGCTCGATGATTCGCTAGGAGAACACATTTCGAGCACCACCCTGTGTCTATAATTATAAACATATTGAGCAGCAGCTGGAGGAGGCGTAGTGTCATGAACCAGCATTTGTTGTTGATGATCATCCAAGATACCGATGGATAACTCTGCCAGGACCGATTCCAGTAACATGATATCTTTGATTCAAATGCCGCTTCTTCTTCTTCTTCCAGTAGTTGTTAATCTCAGCTCGGCTCGAGTGGGTAGGGGAATGATCGCCTTAAATGGTGCAGAGAAATAGTTATTCTCTCCAACTTAAAAATAAATAAATCTGGAGGACTGAAATTGAAAAAGCCATGTGCGATTGCAGTAACCAGTGTGGGAATGGGACTGTATAGTGTGATAAGGCACATGTCCATTGTCAACCACTATTTTCACGAGTTCATAGAGAGCTTTTCGAGTGAAGAGGTAGGGTAGGCGTGGGACGGTGGAGAAAATGTGTGGAGTGGCATTGCACTCAGATGCGGGATTATTGGTTGGGCGGTGACTCTCTCATTGTTGCATGCACGAACACCAAGGCCTTTCATCGTGGACGAAAGCACGTGCCAATTTCAATGTACGACTGGGTTACACGGTAACTTACATTTCCACGGTTTAGTGAGGGGTAACTTTTATATCACTTTTATAGTAACAAATTCATGGCCTGTGAACGTAGAAAGTATGGTTTAATGTGGCTGGTGAAGACCAAAGGTTTAGGTTGGCTTATACAAAACTGATTAAGCACTAAAAACCTATTAAATGTGTCCATAATCAATAGGTGTACGCCTGCGTAATTATAACAATTTATTTTTGCATAAGGAACTTGAGTTTATATATATATATATATATATATATATATATATATATATATATATATATATATATATGTTATACAATATATATATTAAATTTAGTAAGATTCATAAATTTTGTAGGGATTTTTGTGCATGTTTTGAATATGATTCATTGTCATCGCTTTCATGGATTATGAGTTTCAATTGAAATTTTTTATTATAATGTTGGTCATTTGCAAAACATCTGATTTTTAGGCATGTACAAATCTATGAGAGTGGATAAGAACTTTTTTTGCATCTAGTATTTTTTTTTAACTTGTTGGTTGTCATATTAATATATGTATTTCAAGCAAGTGTAATTAGTTTATCTAGTTCTTGTTTGATAGAGTCTATGTTATGCATAGTGCAACTACTTTTGTTGTGTTGCTAGTTTTTTCACAAGTTATAAATAGTTTTAATTGAAATTTTTTGTTATAATGTTGGCGACTTGCAAAACATATGATTTTTGGGCATGCACAAATCTATGAGAGTGGATAAGAACTCTTTTACATCTAGTCTCTTCTTTTTAACTTGTTGGTTGTCATATTAATCTATGTATTTTAGACATGTGTAATTAGTTTCTCTGGTTGTTTAATAGAGTCTATGTTATGCATAGTGCAACTACTTCTGTGTGTTGCTAGTTTTTTTAGAAGCAAGTCAAGTCAGCCATGGGCTATTACAGAGACTGTGGAGGAAAAAAATAGTCAAAGATGAACAGGGAGAGAATGTGTGTTGTTTTGAGGTTGTATTGTTCACTTTGTTTTTTGTGTTTTTTGATGTATTTATCTACCATGCCATCTGTTATAGTTCAGAAAGACAGAGTTGTTCTGAATTTCCAAGTGTTGCGAATGGCGATTGTAGGAGTTCTAATTTTGGGGTTCTAGAAATCTCTATTAGAGTGTAAGAAATTATTTGCATTGTATGCTATATGCCAAGGAAGATTATAGCCTAATTCTTATTTTGTGTTTTCATAATTAAGTTAGTCGATTAAGGGCTATTTATAATCAGAGTTAAGAAGAAACAAATCAGGTGGGTTGTTGTCAACTTGTATTTTTCTTCTTATTTTGCAGTTTCTTGATGCTATAGAAATAGTGTGGGTATAAAGTTAGGGAGCAGTGCATTATTTTTCATGTGTTATAGATAAATGTTAATTTTAGGTTGGATGCGTTTTCATATGATGTTGGGGATTGTTTAGTTGGTGCATTGCATTGT
>ML802994.1:69759-136162 GCA_009831015.1 Picea engelmannii
TGTGTCTTTCCCTTGTATCTTAAAATACTTTAACTTCGGGACGAAGTTTCCTGAAGGGTGGGTGTATGTAACAACCCTAGTTAAATAATTAATTGTCATAGTTAAATAATGGTTTAAAGTATATTAAGTTTAATTAATTAATTTTCCTGAATTATTAATTGTTTAATGTATATTAATTAATTAATTAATTAACTCATTAAAACATTTGATTAATGAATTTAAGTTTAATAAATTTTAATTTATTAAATGAAAACTTAACATATCGGATGATGGAACCATTGAATGGAGGGATAAGGTGGGTGAGTCTTAATGAAAGGAAGGAGGTGGTGAATGAGGAAGGGAGGAAAAGGAGGATATGAGGGGGAAAAACACTCGGGAGGGGGCACTTTTTTTGGGAGTGAGATTATTTTCATAAGGGAGACGATATTGGGCATTTTGACTGCTGGGGAGATTGGGAGATTGGATTGTTGGTTTCTGGCTGGAGAACTTTGCTGAAGGAATGAGATAGGGGACCCCTGTTGCTCAGAGTTTTGGGCTCGGGGGCTAGGAATCCTTACAGAATCCTGGAGCTAGGGGGCCGGAGAGGTTCTATTCCGAGCTAGCTAGGTGGTTAGACGGTTTTGGGCAGTGCATCAAGCAGATTTGGGGACAGTAGTAGCATCAGTTAGAGGTATGTATTTTCATTATTCTGTTGTGTTATGAAATTTATTATAATCTGCTCATGAATATTAATATGCTGAATATGTAGTGGATTATTATGATGAATAAGGAATGGTTTAAGGTTAGTTTAGCATGTCTCTATTTTAATTTACGATTTATGAGGCTCTGTTGGAAGTTACCTTACAAACACGAGACCTCCGGATGGCCCCAACTCTACGATAGAGAGATCCTGACTTTTCCACTACCTAGTATATGTTGGGCACAAACATAGTTGCCACTGATTTCCATCTTCAGGATGGGTTGTTGTGCCATCAAGGACATATTTGCGTTCCGTCAAGAGAGAACGCGAATGTGAATTGGAAAGCTCACTGTAGTTGAGTGGTAGGACACTTCAGCGTAGAAAAGACAATGGCAGTGTTGCAACAACATTTCTATTGGCCGAAACTTTGAAAAGATGTCAACAAGTATATCAGGTCTTGCACAACATGTGCCATTACCAAATCAACCATTATGAAACAAGGCATGTAAACCCCTCTACCTACTCTCGAAAGGCCCTGGGAATCCATATCAATGGACTACATGTTGAGCCTTCCTTCAACCAAGTAGGGAAATGGTTGTGTTTTCGTGGTTGTTAATCGATTTTCATGGATGGTGATTTTGGTCACCTACAAGAAGAGAATCACAACGAAGGCCACTAACAAGATATTCTTCGAATGAGTGTGAGTAAAATTTGGGATACCAAAAACCATCATATCGGATTGGGACAATCGATTCCTCAACACATTCTGGTCGAGCCTCTGGTCATGACTGGACACCAAGCTCATGAAATCCATGGCCTTATACCACCAAATGGATGGTCAAACTGAGGTCGTCAACACGATGATCATGCATATCTTATGCATGTACAATTCCAAGAATCCGCACACATGGGATGAGATTCTTGCCTATGTTCAACACAGTTACAACAAAACCATACATAGCTCAACCAAGAACAACCCCTTTCAGGTGGGGTTGGGATTTCAACCATTGGGTCCCACAGATGTTGCAATACCCCTTGTGTCCACATTGGCATAATCATCCCATGCGCAAGACGAAGCTGATAAAGCCACTTGGTTCATTGAACGAATCCACCACATCCACCAACAGGTTCAACATATTTTGTAGAATTCCAATGCCAAGTACAAGCAACACCATGATCAACATCGAGTGCCACACAAGTTTTAGGTGGGAGATAAAGTTTGGTTGCACTTACTGAAATAACTCCTTACAGGATCCCATCAGAAGCTTATTCCACTTCGTTATGGACCTTACACCATCACAAGGGTTGTGGGTGACAATTCTTTTGAGCTCAACATTTCCCCCTTCCTTGGATTGCACCCAATGTTTAATGTGGACCTCCTTCGGCCATACTTTCCACCCTTATTTGACACCGATAGAGATCAACCCTAACTGCATGGAACAAGAATCCACTAATAAGATTTTTGACACACAGGTTAAGGGGACTCCCCAATAGAAGATTTAGCTTTATCGTGTTGTCAAAGTGGGGCAACTCCTGCACCAAGGAAAGTGGCTTACCTGGGGACAAAATCAACAGAAATTTCCTCATCTGATGGGGGAACTCAACGCAATGGAGACCATTGCTTCCTAAGGAGGGAGGATTTATCCAGGTGGATATTGGTGGCGACCCACCTCTTCCAACTAGTTTACATACAACTTTCATCTTGGAATTTATTTTCTAGTTTTTCGGGTCCTAAACTTCCAAGGCCATTTTAAGGACCTAAAAAACATTTTTTGGGCCCGCTACAATCACATTGATAATATAGTGAATTGTGATGGCGTAATGTGTATTTATTGGATATACCTTTCCAATGGGATATCGTGTACCTAAAATGGAGATCGTATGCAAAAGTTATGACCCCGGGAAGTTGATGTACCAACTTACCCCATCAGGGCCCACATGAATTTTGGTGCTTCATCTCCTAGGGTTAGGTTTTTGGATGTCTATGGTTTTATGTTTACTTCTTGACAAAAAACGGGCCTATAGGTCTCATTGTAATGGGCTTAGAGAAATGTGCATAGATGCCACATCTCTTCTCGAAGATTAACTACCACCATTCGAGTAAGATTTTTTTCATTCTACATTTTACAATTTCAATAGATTTATTTATTGAATAGAAGTTAAGTTCCATTGTATCGCTATTATTTTTCTATGTGTATCTATGTTAATGTTATAGATCTGTGTTTCATTTCATTCCGTTCATAAATCCAGATCTCAGTTTCAACGAAGTCAATGTCCATGTCATATTTTTTAAGTTTAGTAAGGAAGTTTGTCCGTCAACCTTCTCTAAATTGTCTCCGAAGAAATATTATTGTGGGAAGGTGTCCTGCATAGGCTATCCACACAATAATGTTGTTTTATTTTTTCTATATACTATATGTTTTTTTTTTTTTTAAATGAATTTTGATAAACCTAAAAGTTATGAATAGAACATTACGGAGGTCAGATTGCTTTAAATCTAAGTGCATAAGGAATATTTACTAACACATGCTTTCCACACCTGATTTAGTTACAAAATACAAGGAATGATTAATAGAAAGCATTAGGAAGCTCATAGAAAACTCTAAATTGATTTTGCACAAGTTCTAATTAGTCTCTGATTTTTGCAAATGTGAGCAAATCAAAGTGTTAGAAATGAGTGGGTCATTGATCTAAGAGGATTCATGAATGCTCATAGGGGTCCAGAAAGATCCAGAAAATCCACAGAGGTCTAGAATGGTTCATAAATACTCAAAATTCAAATCCTTTAAATCATCCCCAAAACGCCATCAATGTGTAGAGATCGTCGCTAGCGTTCCAACAACACAAACAATGCCTCAAACAAATTTCATATGAAAACATTATAAGTCGTCAAGGTTCTAGTCAAACCTGGTCAAAGGTCAAAGTACAAGACAAATAAAGAGGTGACACATATCACCACTGCAGGAGTGACATGTGGCACATAATTGGAAATTGACTAGTCAAGGTATAATCCAAATATATGTTGACAGGTGGTCCAATAAAGTGATGGCATGTGGCATTGAAGAACCGATGAGAGGTTTCCATGTGGAAGCCTCCAATTGGCCAATATTGGTCAAGTGATATTGAAATTTATGGAGTCAATAGGGGTCGAACCTACCACCTCCATAAAGCAAGTCTTAACATAGCTGTCCACACCAACTTACCAAACCATATTCCTTGTTATACATATGGCATATTATATATTTGAAATGGTATAAATTTTCAAATGAGTGGAAAAAGGGTCGAGGGATTCAACCCCCGACCCTTAGTCTTAAGCCCATGACCCTTAGTCATTGATCATGTTATGGCCCATGTAACTAAAACAAGGAGCTACCAAAAACTTTGTGTGGGAGGGATTTGTTATATATATTATAACTGTTTGAAAAACCAACCATAAAGGTTGCAGGGAATAGAATCCTCGACCTCCACTTTCTATGCCATGGTTGTTAACCAACATGCCATGGATATGGGTTGTTAAAACAAACCCATAAATTTTTAATTAAATGAAGTTACAAAATAACATATAGTTCGGAATTGGTTATGAACTATATGCCAAAAATTTCAGGACTTGGTTAGAGGGGCACCCTATTTAATGGCACACACCCCAAGGAAACAAAACACACATTCATTTATGCAGATATTTTAGTCTCGTAAAATGTGCCAAGAGTATGAAGGGTATGAGGCTACACCGTAAAGCATGTTGGGGGTCTCCTTGATGGAATTTCAAGTATTTTATATCCATTTTACATAATTATTTTCCAGGAATCCAACGGTGCAATCTATTTCTGCATTTGAGCAAGATGTAAAAAATGTCATTGTAAAATACAAGCATTTAAGAATTAAAAACATAAGTCTCTATTGGAAGTGGACCCAGAGAGGTAGCCCAATTTGGGTGAACTCCATTTTCTCCAACTTGTGTAAGTGATTATATTATTTTTGTTCATTTCATGTTCAATTATTTGAAAGCAATTCGTCATTAAAGTGGAATTGGCTAGATAAGTATTTCACATGTAATTTTCAAAACTATCAAGCAATCATTTTATTTCGAAGATCAAGTAGATGTATATGTGTATTTTAAATCATCAACATCTAAGGATTTTTCAGATCAAGTTGGTATCAAAGCGAGGTTTAACATGTATTTTGCAAGTGGATGCTTACAAGAGCCAAACTCAAACTTGGTAAAGGAAAACTTACAAGTTATAAGTCCGAAATTGGAAATAAATTTTGACAACATAAGATGGCTTCTGAAAGAGAAGAATAAAATCATCCCATGAGTCATGAAGAGATCATATCTATGCTTAAATCACTAAGAGAAACAATATATGAGTTAGAACGGAGAATTCAAAATCCTGCAAGTAGAGAATCTTCAGTTAAAGGATAAGGAGGAGGTGAAGGCAGTGGACCTTCCAAGCCTCCTTCCCCTTACACCTCATCAACATCAGTTTCTTCTAAAGCAAGTAAACATTCTTCTCATTCAAGAATTCCTCCAAGAAGACTGACCATGATCTTCTTTTATTAAAATTGGATTTTAGTTTTGAGTTTCCAACCTATGATGGAGAATTGAATGCCGAGAAATTGGACAATTGGATAAAGAATATAGAAGTATATTGTAGAGTTCAAAGAATTATGGATGAGGATGCAAAGATAAAATTAGCTACTTGTTGAGGCTTTAATCCATTAGGACCGAAACGAAAAACTCATGAGGATGTAAATCCCCATGCGTTTGTATAGAGGTGGTACTCCTCTTTACTTTAATATTTTCTTGGGATTATAGATATTCAGAATATGGGACTTGACATGGACATCTCGCATCCATCCATCTGCACAGTTTCAGAACTTTCATCAGGTGAGTAACAATTTTTTTTCTCAACCATTTTCTCATCATATACATCATCCATAATAGCTGCAATGGGAGTAGGTTGCCCGGGAACCCTTGGTATTTGTGAATTGTCTTTGTTTTCAAACCTCACTCTATTTTCTTGGGGAGGGTTCCTTCTTTTCTCTAAGAATGACATTATTGTATTTTCCACATACTTATCTCCCCTTCTTAGTCTGGTTATCTCATTCTTCATTTGCTTGATAGTTGTGTTCATTTGTGCAATTTCAATTCTTTGCTTAGTTTCTTGTGCCACCACAGGGTCTACCTTTACATCTGGTATGGTTCCCTTGAAAAATACTCCTCCAATTGTTTGATGTTGATTCAGTCATAGCTTGAATTATCCATTCTTCCTTGAACTAGAGGATCGTTGATTATCAATACTTAATCCTCCCAACTTCCTTTGTACTTTTTCCAATATGATGTCGGGGTCAACACCCGTTTCAATCATAATTTATTCCATCTCAGTGGATTTAGTCATTGCCTCCTCCAAAGTTTCCATTTGGGATATTCTAATAGCGTATTTCACATTCGAGGGCATTGCTTTATTATAACAAACGAGTACAACTGGGTCATTCAATATTTTATCTTCTAGAATTTTACTCAAGGTTTTATTGAGCTTGAGATTAAAATCTCATACTCTTTCATTCTTCCTCAAGCCAATCTGGGTGAAATCGGTGAGAAGGGTATGATAAGCAATTGGAGGGGTGAACAGAGTCAGGAACATGGCTTCGAGGTCATTAAATGAGCGAATTGATCTATTGGGAAATTTCCTATACCATTCATATGCTCTTCCTGATAGGGTTTGCAGAAAAAACCTTACCATGACATTGTCATACTCAACACAGTGGAAATCACAAACATCAAGAAATAAGTGAAGGTGCCTCTTTGCATCAATTGTTCCATCTCCAGAAAATTATTTTAAGGTACCTTTAGGGAGAACAGGGAGATCATGTTGCTCACCTAAAATATTCAAAGGGGAATATCTTATTCTTCGTCAATTTTCAAACCTTAGGTTTTCTTGATTTCTTGCAACATCTCTTCCACCTCATTGTCTCTCCACATGTGGCACTTCTCGCGGTTGTTCATTTATTTCTTCCATATCCAGAGAGATTCCAAGAATATAATTTTCACTTCTTTGAATAAAGAGTTGCTTGCTTTTTCTTCTGGTAATAGGTCCTTTGTATTCATCCTAACTTCAATCCCGACCTTGTTCTTGTGCTACTCTAGCTAGCCTTTAGTTTCTTCGCTATTGTCTCTTGTCTCTCAGTCTCTGGAGGATTTCTCTTTCTTCGTCTTGGACTAAGATCTGTCGTGACCTTTATAACTCTTCTCGGGTCTCGATTGTCATTATTACCAGATTGTATCGCTGGTGTAAAATGCTTCGCTTATTGTTTAGTCCAATTTCTAAGTGGGGATGATCAGTGTGTAACAAAGTCATATATATTTCAAAAATGCTAGACTAGTTTCCAAATTTCAGTTCATTCCCCAATATGGTCGCCAAAAATGTTGACGCCTGAATCCATTAGGACCGAAACGAAAACCTCACGAGGATGTAAATCCCCCTGCATTTTTATAAAGGTGCTACTCCTCTTTACTTTAAGATTTTCTTGGGATTCTATATATTCAGAATATGGGACTTGACAAAAGTACGTCATGGTAATCTAATAAATATAAATATTGTAAGAAAGATAAACGAAAAATGTTTCTATTTTATTTTTAAATAAATTTCTTGAGAATGGACTAGGAACCGTACACATTCACACATTTAAAGAAAATAAGAAAAATTTCCTCACATCCATCATAGTTTAAAATAAATATTTATGATCACATAAAAATTAAAAAGAAGATGATATGAATGCATAAGAGAACTTTAACAGAGTGGACACATGGGAAGCTCAAATAAATATAATGATATATCAATCTCAAATACTTTATACTCGAAACTCAGAGTTACAAAGAACAGTCAAAACTGATCCCAAAACAACTCTTTTGGAATTTCTAAGAAATATATAGTATGTTACATATTGTTTGAAATTTAAAATGTGTTTGTCTTGAAGACTGGGATTGGGGCTCCCACTGACCATAAAGAAAATATAACAAGAATGAATCTCGTAGAAGAAATATGGTGGGCAGTAAAAGAACATCAAGACCTGGTAATAAGAAAAAATAAGTTATCAGTCTTCGTTTAAACATTTCTATTCAAAGAAGCAGAGTAACTGGATGAAGGACTTGATAAAGAAAGAAAGATGTGATCAGCATAAACTTACTATGATGGTCTCTCGTCTATTTCACTTTCTTGCTGGTGTCCTTTTATTGTCTTCATTAACGGTTATGGGAACCATCTCAACCCTTTCTTGCCCCTCGTTGGTCGATTTTTCGATAGATTTCTTGAACCATTATTCAATATAACTTTTCATTGGTGCCACATTGATTTCATGAAGGATTTTGATGTTGAACAACTCTCCCTCCAAGTATCTTAGATCAAGGGAAATTCCATGTAATGCTTCTTCAATGTATTGATTTTTCACGGAGTATTCCACTAGCCAATTGTCTATGTCGTCCTCATCATATTCAAGTATACCATAGAAATTTTCAACTAAAAACCCTTTAAAAATCTCAACTTGTTCTCCAAACTGTTGCTTTGTGAGGAATATCGAGTTGAGAATTAGTTTGGGGTATTGTACTTTGTTATTACTCCCAGCTAATTATATCTACATGAGCCTCTTGAATGATTCTTCCCTCTTTGATATAACTTGGTTGCATGCTTGAACAATATAATTTAAGTTTTTTATCTTTTCTTTCCAACACGCGTTCAACTGTTTTATTTGTCTTGGGGAGGGAAGATCCTCCTCTCTTCTCCTTAGTTTTTCATGTTGGAAACTTTATTTCCAAAGGGTATTACATTCTAAAGGGAAAAAACTTCTTCAATTTTCAGGTCCGCTTGCAAATACTCATGGAAGGCATGCATCCTCGATCCAAAAGAAGCAATGTTTTTCGAAGTTTCCCATGCCTCTATGATCAATGTCATTCTTTTCTTAACATTTCTTTTCACATAGCTCCTAGATGATGTAAGTAGGCTTGGGGATCCTTTTAATTTATCAATAGGTGTGGTGTGTCTAACTATTGTCAAAGGACTAACAAGAAGTGGAAGAGGAATTAACGCATCTTCCAGTTCCTTGATCCTTTCTTTCAACTTCGTGTTTTCTACTTCAAGGCCACCAATGGAGTCATCCATAGCATCCTTGAGTGCTCTATGAATTCTAGAAATATAGGAAGGCCATATATCTCTTAGGTCAACCTATGAATGAGATTTTCCTTTATTATTATTTATATCACCTTTCTCAATAATCAATTTCTTGGATTCCCTGTCAAAGACAACACTCTGAAAAGAAAATTACTCTTCCTCATTGAAATTCGCATTCTCAATAATTTCCAATGATGAATTATGATGGGCCATGTTCCCCAGACGATCCATTATGGGAAACATCTTCTTGATATCCACCTCGAGATCCATATATTCAAGGGAGAAGTTGTTGATGTCACTTTCTATGCGATGGTCTTCTTCCTCTTACACAAATTTTTTTCTCTTTTTTCTCATAGGAAGCTTGTGAGAGCTCTCAATTTTCCCCAACGGGGGATTCTTTTCTCCTCCTCCACTAGAACTAGTGTTGGTAACTTTCATGGTTGGGTGGACCACAGGATAATTTCTCCAAGATGTGGTAGTATTAGGAGTGACATTTGGGGACTAGGCGCTCTTATTGTTGGGACCCATTCCTTTCTTCTCGTAAAATTCATTAGTACTAAATATTGTCTCCAAGTCACTATCATTGTGATTAGGACCACCTAATTTATTATCTTCTAATTCACTCAGAACAATATAAATAAATGAATTGATAAATCCTATTGCTAGAATATGTTCCAAGAAAATTTTTTTAGGGTCAAACCCATTTATCTTTTCATCATATTTCAGATTCATTTTGTGGAAGTGGTTTGAAAATTCGTCGATATTTTTTATATTCATGAACAGAAAGTCGCTAATTTTCCAAGGCAAGGGTATGAATTGTTTTTTCCGTTTCTCATGGAAAAAGTGCAGCTAGAAATTATACTTCCTTGGGACTTCCGTAATAAACATTTTATCAGATACATGACATGGAAGAAAGGAGGGATTTTCCTTAGAACTGAAAATCCTGATAACATTGTGATTTTCCATTTGCTCCAACGTCCCTTTTTTATCCAGGAATTTATTTTCCTAGTCAAATAATCTGGGGGTATCTTTTCCAAACAATAATCCTTTGAAAACCAAAAAAAAAATCATTGAAAACTTCATAGAAAAGAAAAGAAGCTTTGTGTCTCCATAACACTTGGTACTAGAAGGTAACTGGGTCAAGTTCATAGTTCACCCTCTTATAGATGGAAAATTTTGGAAAATGACAGCAATATGCTATCGCAAACACCAAATAAGAAGCCATAAATAATTTCTTGTCCTTTTTGTACTGTGACATTTGGGAGAATATTTCAATGGAAATTAGTTTTCCACAATCGAAAATATATTTCTCTTTGACTGTAAAATATAAGATATAAATAATCATATGGGGAATTATGGCATTACTTTCTTGGCCTGCTACCCTGGTGAATAACCAAGCAATTTCCCAAAATGGGTTTTTGAATGATTCAACTTGCAACCTGGTAATGTCTTTAGGGACAACTATGAGATTCTCCAAGAACTCAAGCAAGAGGTCCAGGCCATTGTCATGTTTTTTCAAGAAATCCCTACAATCCTGTCCTTTGAAAGTAAGTGTTGGCTCAAGGAGCTTCAACATCTTACATAACACTTGACGTGAAAGAGATATGGGATAATGGTCTTGAAGTTGAATAATCCGCTAACTTGGTATGTATTTCTCAACGCACCATGAAACTAGTTCCTTGCGGTTGAAAACCTCAGGGACACACCTTGCACGAGAAATTCCATATGTACGGATGACTTCCTTCTAAGAAGAAGGGGATGAATAGTAAGAATATGCTCTAGACCACTTAACGTTATGGTCCTCATGCCCAAAAATATTCAAAGTATCACCACAGAACTCTTGTCGAGTTGTTGCGACCATAATTTTACGAGAGTGCTCCTTTAATCTAGATAATATTTTCAATAAGTGCTTGAAAGAGATAAAAATAATATAATCTTCAACAAATCGTACTTTAATGCAGTTTGATGAGAAATATCCTCGATCCCTTTCTATTTTCCCAACTTCTTTTTTCCATTTATTTTCCCTCTTCTATACCTACTCTCATTTCACCTTTTCTTTTCTCCCTTATCCTTTCCATTTCTAGTTACTATACTTGTCATTTTTTGAAAATGGTGGGTTCACAGGTTGGTGGACTCACGGATCTTCATCTTCATCCATACTCCCATATCATGAGTCCGATCGACCATTGTGTTATTCTATACTTAACCTTTTTTTTCAATCGCGGGTTCGTGGGTTCAAGCTCTCATATTCAGAGTTCTACAGTACAGGAATTAAAACCCAGGATATTTTCAACAATGTATGGTCCAATCCAGAGTAGTTCGGACTTTGTATGCATCGATAGTTTCTCCTTGGCCTTGTTCCAAAGTAACACCAATTCTCCCTTCTGAATATTCATTACAGTTTCACTCTAATCAAAATATATTTTGATACTTTGTTAACTCTAAGAAGTTCAATTCAGGGCCTTGCTTCATTCTTCTTCCAATTTCAACAATTGGTTGATCCTCCTTTGGATAGGTGAACTGTCTTCTGTATCTTTTGTATTAACCATGAAAGTCAAGGCATTGAGTTCAAGGATAATTGGAATTTTCTCTTGTTTCCCATAAACCAATGTATACGGGGACATTCCTGTTCTTTCCTTTGGAGTCGTTCTTCTTTCCCACAACACATCAGTGAACTTTAGATGCCAATTCCTTTGGTTATTGTCAATAGTTTTCTTTAATATCTGAATGAGTGTCTTATTTGTGGATTCTGCAAGACCATTTCCTTGTGGATAATAATTTGATGAGTGACCCATGATAATTCCATATTCTCCATAGAACTCTGTAAAATTCGAACTGATGAAAATCGAACCATTATCAGTGATAAATTTATCTGGGACACCAAATCTTGATATAATATTATCTTTGAGGAACTTGATTAACTCTTCAGAAGCAACCCTTTTTAATGCCACTACCTCTAGCCACTTTTTAAAATAATCTGTAGCGGACATAATGTACATATGTCCCTTGCTCTAATTTAGATTTATTTGCCCAATGACATCAAGTCTCCACTGAGAGAATGGTTGTTCTACAATTATGGGTTGTAACAACATCGCAAATCTCTTCATTTTCCCTGAAAACTATTGACATGATACATAATTCCTTATTGTGTCATATGAGTCTTTAAATATTGATGGCCAATAGAAACCAACTCTTATTATCTTATGGGCAATGGCGGTAGGTGCAAAGTGTCCACCACATATTTCTTCATGGAATTCTCTCATTAGTTTTTGGGCTTGGTTTTCATCAACGCATATCAGTAGAATACCATCATAATTCCTCCTGAACAATATATTAGCAATAATCACATATTGATTTTTCTTCATCTTTAATGTTATTCACTCCTTAGGGTTCATGGTGACAAGAAACTGCCCGTATCTCAAGTAGAATACAATGTCTATATACCATTCTGAATCGACCAATGGTTCTCCTACTGAAATTGAAATCATTCCATCCAAAGAATCACTATTCGCGATGAGCTTGCATAAACCTTGTTATTTCATAGCCTTTAGAGGTTTAATTTCAATATCATATTCTTGTATCTTTTCCATCCAGTTAGCCCATTTTCCTTCTCTCAATTGTGATTCAGAAGCATCTTCACCGACGATGATGGAACATAAGAAATAACATGAGAATTTAGTATGTATGTTCAAAATTGTGCCACCACTTTTACAAGAACCAAGGCTTGCTTTTCCAATTCTGAATATCTCAATTCATAATCATAAAGGGGTTTTCTCATGAAACTGATTGGGAGTTCTTCACCCTTGGTATTCCTCTGAGTAAGAATAGATGCAACAACTGTTTCTGTAGCGAACAAATAAATGATGAAATCCCTTTGAAAATATGGACTAATGAGGACTAGAGATGTGGTGACTTCTCTTTTGATATTATTGAAGGCTTCTTGAGTATCTTCTTTCCATTCAAACCTCTACTCCTTTTTCAACAATAAATTGATCTACTTCATAATACTTGCATACTCAGGAATAAATCTTCACACAAAGTTGATCTTTCTGAAAAAAGTTTAAACTCCTTTCTTGGATGACGAAGGGTTGAGTTCATTTATTTCTTTAAGTCTTTCTAGGATCTATATAAATCCCTTCCTTACACACAATATGACCTAATATTTTTCCTTGAGTTACAATGAATAAGCATTTCTTTGGATTTAGAGAGACACCATATAATCTACATCTGTCAAAAAGTTTTCTAAAGTGATGGATATGATCACCCCGTGTTTTTGAATGCACTTTCAAGTCATCTTGATATTCTTCCATGAATTTTCCTATCAACCCACTAAATGCATGATCCATGGCCCTCTAGAATGTGGATCCAACATTATTAAAACCAAAGGGAATTCTAGCATATGCATATGTCTCCCAAGGTGTTATGAATGTTGTCTTTTCCCTGTCTTCCTCAACAACCAAGACTTGGTTATATCCAGAAAAACCATCCAACATGGACATGCATGCTGATCCAATGACTTTCTAGAGAAGGAAATCCATATTAGGTAAAGGAAAGTTATCCTTTATGCTTGCTTTGTTAAGATCTATGAAATCGACACACATCTAGATTTCCCCGGTCTTCTTTCTTACTATCACAGGATTTGAAAGCCAGTTGGAATGTCTAATGGACTATATTTTTCCATCCTTCTTTAATTTCTCCATTTCAATCTTTACAAGAGGTTTCAGTTTGGGGTTCATCATCCTTATTTTTTGCTTGATAGGTTTTGCTTCTTCTCCCAAAGGAATGATGTGTTGGAATATTGTTTTATCATAAGATTTCAAATCATCATAGGTCCATCCAAAAACATCAATGTATTCTTTAAACAATACAACATATCGATCAACTTCCTCAGCGGTGCAATCAATTCCCAAGTTGACATATTTCGGGGAACTGTCAGTTCCAATATTGATTTTTCTTGTTTCTTGTACTTTTCAAATTGAAACTTCTTCTAGGATATTCTTAGCATGATCATGTCTCATAAAAAGAGACTCAAATTGTATACAATATTTAGGGACAATAGACATGTGATCATCTTCATCATCATCATCATCGTTCAACAAAAAAAATTCTTGTTGTTCATCATTCTCAAACACTTGCAAATATTCCATGTTGTCGGGTACAGAAGGTCGAAATGCTCTTTCTACTTGAAAATATGTTTTTCTTTGTATATTGTCTGGGTTTGACAATGAGGCCGCCAAGGCCAATGAATCTACCTTATGATTCTTGTCCCTTGGAATGAACGAAATGTTGAAAGAAATGAAATATTTCATCATTCATTAACTCTTTTGAAATATAAATTAAGTCTTTCCTTCTTGATTTTATACCTCTAGGTGACCTGATTAGATGTTCTATATTAGATGTTATAAATTAAGACACCAACTCGGAGTCACCAGTCACAATTAGATGTTCTATCTTCATTTCTTATGCAAGAATCATCCCTTGAATCAAAGCTTCATATTCTGCCTCATTATTAGTACATGAAAATTCCAGTCTAATAACATGTGGATGCACAATGTTATTTGGACTCATAAGGACAATTCCAAATCCACTCCCAGAGTTTGAACAAGCTCCATCGAATGGCATCCTCCAATAACCTTCAAACATACATTCTTGTTTCTCTGTATCTTGAACTTTCTCTAGGATTTCATTATGTTCCATGTCTAGGATGACATAGTTTCCAATCCCGACATCTATATAATCTTCCATTAATTCATTAACCTTCTTTAAAGAGAAGGGTTTCCCGGGGTACCTTAATCATTTCTCCTTCTTTTTATGGCAACATCATGCAACTTCCATTGTTAATTATATATCCCTCGATCATGGATGTCCAATATCTTCCTAGCACAACTCCATATGTTATAGGAAGGTATACCACAATAATATTGAAAACTATAATAATATGGGAGGTTGTCATGATCCAAGCATAAAAGTTCTTGACTTCTCCATAAGCTGGCATTTTTCTAGAATCAATTTCATATATACTTTCATCAGTTTCGTAATATTTGGTACGACTCATTCCCAATGCCTCCATGAACGCCAGTGGCATGATATTATTTTTCACGCCAGTGTCAACTAAACAATTATGTAGTGAAACATCTTGTTTTTCAATTGAAATGTAAAAGGGAGGAATTTTACCTCTCATCTTGGAAGTTGACTAGTTTTGGCTTTGTTTCAGACTGGTAACAACAACTTCTGCTCTTTCAGATGGATCGTCCAACAATTTCAAAATGTTTTCCCTTTTTTGGGGAATCTTCACCACTTTTGTAAAAGGAAGAGTTATCCTTAATTTACTTAATTCCTCTACGACATTATATGTCATCCGAGTGGAGTTTGACATCAAGTGTTGCCTTTTACTTCCAACGCTATCCGTCACTTTATCATTTGCCCTTTTCTCATTTGTTTTGTCTTTATATTTTTGGATTTCTTTTTCAAAGTCATTCTTATTCTTGGATCTATTTACAAATCGTCTCATCTGCGCAACATTTTCTTGCGAGTTGGGGTCGTTGTCGCCTTCTTCAAATATATACATGGATGTATCGCATCCATCCATCTGCACAGTTTCATAACTTTCATAAGGTGAGTAATAATTCTCTTTCTCAACTATTTGCTCATCATATACATCATCCAGAACAACTGCATTGGGAGTAGGCTTCCTGGGAACCCTTGGTCTTTGCGGATTTATCGTGTTTTCAAACCTCACTTTGTTTTCTTGGGGAGGATTCCTTGTTTTCTTTGGGACTGACATTCTTGGATTTGCGAAATAATTATCTCCCCTTCTTAGTCTGGTTATATCGTTCTACATTTGCTTGATAGTTCTATTCATTTGTGCAATTTCAATTATTTTCTTAGTTTCTTGTGTCGCCATAGGGTCTACCTTTACATCTGGTATGGTTCCCTTGAAAAATCCTCCTCCAATTATTTGATTTTGAGTCTGTCGTGGCTTGAATTGTTCATTCTTCCTTGAACTGGAGGCTCCTTGATTATCAATACTTAATCCTCCCATCTTCCTTTGTACTTTTCCCAATATGATGTCGGGGTCAACACCCGTTTCAATCATAATTTCTTCCATCTCAGTGGATTTAGTCATTTCCTCCTCTAAAGTATCCATTTGGGATGTTCTAATAGAATATTTCACATTCTAGGGCATTGCATTCTTATAACAACCAAGTACAACTGGGTCATTTGGTATTTTATCTTCTAGAATTTTACTCAAGGTTTTATTGAACCCAAGATTAAAATCTCGTATTATTTCATTCTTCCTCAAGTCAATCTGGGTGAAATTGGTGAGAAGGGTATGATAAGCAATTGGAGGGGAGAACATAGTTAGGAACATGGCTTCGAGGTCATTAAATGAGTGAATTGATCTACTGGGAAATGTCATATACCATTCATACACTCTTCATGATAAGGTTTGCAGAAATAGCTTTACCCTGACATCGTCATACTCAACATGATGGAAATCACAAACATCAAGAAATAAGTGAAGGTGCCTCTTTGCATCAATTTCTCTGTCTCTGGAAAGTTATTTTAAGGTACCTTTATGGAGAACATGGAGATCATGTTGCTCACCTAAAATATTCAAAGGGGAATCTCTTATTCTTTGTCGATTTTCAAACCTTAGGTTTTCTTGATTTCTTGCAACATCTCTTCCACCTCCTTGTCTCTCAACATGCGACTCTTCTCCCGAGTTTTCCAACCCACGGACCCGTAATTTTCAAAAAAAGACTAAGTATAATAAATATAAAGGGAAAGGAGAAGGGAGAAAATAAAAGGGGAAATGAGGGTAGGTATAGAAGAGGGAAAAGAAATGGAAAATAGAAAGGGGAGGGAAAATTTGGAAGTGGGAATTCATCTCAACACTACTCTTCAACTAAGTGGCACTTCCTTAATGTGGTGGGAGAATAAGATGCAAGTTGATATGGTTCAAAAGGGTAAAGTAATATCTTCTTGGGATAAGTTTACCGAGGCTATCAGAAAAAAAATTCTAGACACTGACACATTCACAGACAACAATGATCGAGTGGGAAAATCCGAGATAGGGTAAAGGCTAGAATTTGTAGGCATATACACATGAATTCAAAAAGAAGGAATTATCCCTAGGAATTTCGTTGTATACTCATGAAACTCTTTTATAGTACATTGGTGGCATGCACTCATATCTTCGTCAAACTATTTTAATGTTTATCCCTACTAACATTGATAATGTGTCAATACAAGCTACACATCTAGAGGCTAGTAAGGGTAAGCATGCAAGCAAAGATACGAATCCATTCAAGTACAAGAAGAAACCAAAAGGTAAATGGAAGAGTAATAAATCAGCCAGAGTGAAGCAAGTTGAGGTAAGACCTACATGTTCCCACTGTAAAAAAAAGGGGCATGAGGAATCAAAGTGTTGGAGGATGCATCTAGAATTATGACCAAAGAAGTACAAGGATAAAGGGAAGAAAAAAACTGGGGCATCAACTCATCAATATCTAGAGTCAAATTCCAGAGATGAATCCAAAATCATGGCCATAGGAAGAAAATATATATCAACTACTAGTTCAAATTATTTTAGTTCAATCTACCAAGACAAAAAGTGATATTGATGAGAAGAAAAGGAGCAAGCTTTTTCATGTCAGAGTTATAGTCAAGCATACAAAGGTAGATACTTTATTTGATAGCGGATCTCAAGTAAATTTAATATTTGAAGCAATTGTTAAGAAGCTCAGATTGGAGACGACACTGCACAAAGAGACAGATCCATTAGGTTGTGTGTGTGATGATGCTAAGTTTGAAGTAACTAAGCAATGTAAGATCATATTTTCAATTACAACTAAGTTATTCGACGAGGTTGAGTTAGATGTTGTTCCTCTTTACATTTGTAGCATTGTCTTGGTTAGTCCATATCTATTTAATAGGAAGGTTGCGTTCTATCAAGAAGAAAATACATATCACCTTATCAAGGATCAGATTGAATGTATTGTCAGAGCTCATTCCATCAAAACTAATGTTTCTTTAGTGAGCATAGGAAAAATGAAGAGACTCGCGAGCGTAAGTAAATATTTTTTTCTCATGATAGTGAAACAAAAAGAGGAAGATATAACAAATTCTTTAGTAGGTTGTGATCCAAATCATAATCAAGAATTTATCAACATCATATCTAACTATGATGAGTTGTTTCAGGAACCTACAAGGTTTCCTCCTAAAAGAGAGGTTGAAAATGAAATATATTTGCAGCAAGATGCTCCTCTTCTGAACATTGGAATGTACATGTCATCAGTGATCGAGAATGCAAAAATGAAGAAGAAATTTTAAGAGTTTATCGATAAAGGAATCATCAGACCAAACTCCTATCTGTGTGGTTGTCCTATTGTATCAGTTCCAAATAAATATGGCACGTAGAGGATGTGTATCGAATTTCGAGCCCTGAACAATATTACAGTAAAGAAATGTTATCCTCTTCCAAGAATATATGATCTATTAGATTAGTTAAAGAATGTTGTGTATTTCACTAAGTTGATCTTGTGAAGTGGTTACCATCATATTAGAATTGCAGAAGGTGACATATGGAAAATGACTTTCAAGACCAAGCAGGGCTTGTTCGAATGGTTGGTTATGCCATTTGGGTTATGTAATGCACGGAAAACATTTATGAGAGTGATGAATGATGTGTTTAGATCCTATATAGATGATTTTGTTATTGTTTATTTAGATGACATATTTATCTTTAGTTGAATATGGGAAGATCATCTAATACATGTCAGGAAAGTTTTTGAACTTTTCGAGAAGAAGAAGTTGTATATCAAGATGTATAAATGTGAATCTGACAAATGTTCTTTGGTATATTTGGGTTACATTGTAGGGAATGGTCAACTAAAAATAGATCCTGCAAAAGTAGAAGTCATTGTAAAATGGCCCAAGACAACTACTGCCACCGAAGTCAGGAGCTTCTTAGGAGTAGTACAGTACTAGAGTAAATTCATTTCTAATTTCTCATGCATAGAAGCACCTCTACATGCATTAACGAGTGTTAAACAAGTCTTTCAATGGGGAGGCAACTAGTGGAAATCCTTCGAGACATAGAAGGGAAAGATAAGCACCACACCAATTCTGACATTTCCAAATCTACAATAGCCATTTTAAATGAAAACCTATGCAAGCGGATATGTCATGGGATTTGTCTTGCTGCAACGAGGTAAACCTATATGTTATCATTCTGATACTTTTAGTCATGTTGTGATTAACTATCCAACATATGATAAGGAATTGTATGCGTTGGTACAAAGTATAAAGAAAAGGAAGCATTAGTTAATGGGAAAGGAGACAATAATTCATATAGATCATATGCCATTATAGTATTTGCAGTCACAAACCAAGCTACAACAGTCACACCACTTTAGGTGGATGAGTTTTCATAACAAGGTTGCAGACATGTTATCAAGACCAGTAATTAATGCATTTACAATACTCATGTATAATCCTTTAGCACATGAATGTTATGGTGAACAATCTGCTAACGATGATGATTTTAAAGAAGTATATGATGCATTAACTCACGACAATCAATAGTTAGAATATTATATGCATGAAATTTTATTATATCATCTTGGAAAATAATGTATATTGAGAGATGAAAAGGTCAACGTAATCAGAGAAGCTCATACATCTCTTATCTCTGGTCATTTCAGGGTTGGTAAGAAATTTGCACAATTATAGAGGTATTTTTATTGGCCTCGGACTAACAAGAAAGTTTCCAAGTATATCAAACAATGTGTTATGTGTGCCACAATTAAGCCTAGCAATAAAAAGTTGGGGTTATATACACCACTTCCGGTACCTTCAGAGCCATGGGAAAGTATCTCCATGGATTTTATATGGGTTTTTCCGATGTCCAGGACACGTAATGATTATCTGTATGTTGTGGTGGACAGATTCAACAAGATGTGTGTTCTAATGCCATGCAGGAAATAGGTCACAACTACATAGGCAACACATATGTTTTTTTTCTAATGTATGGGTTCATTTTGGAATTCCTACATCTATTATATCAGATTGAGAATCTATCCTTTTGGGAATGTTTTGGTCTCATTTATGGGATCTAATTGACACTAAGTTGAAGAAGAGCACAAATTTTCATCCCCGGATAGATGGACATACATAGGTAGTAAACAAAAAAATGGTACACATACTCCAAGGATACTACAACGAGCATCCTAAATTATGGGATGAAAAATTACCTTATATATGACATGCCTATAATCATGCCATGAATTTGTCACTCAGAAAACGCCTTTTGAAGTATGCTTGGGGTACTTGCCTAAATCACCTATGAAATTTTTTTTTGGAGAAATATGTAAAGAAGATGGAAAAGATGATACAGATAAAGATAAAAGTTTCATTCAAAATATTCAGTGGGTACATCAAGTAGTACAGAAGCAATTGGAGAAGATCCAAGACAAGTATAAGGCAAGGCATGGCAAACATTAGGTTGATCATCAGTTCGAAGTCGATGATAAAGTATGGATACATATCAATCAAGATAGAATGAAAGGTGAAGGAAAAAATCTAAGGCCAATCCGATATGGTCCATTCAATATCTTAGAGAATATTGGTACTAATGCCTTTTGTTTAGATCTACCAATCTACATGCAAATGTATTCAGTGGTAAATATTGAGAATTTGAAGCTTTATGAGCCTCATATGATTATGGATGAAGATGAAAGTATTTAGGTTCCACCAGTTGATGATTTTTCTCTAGAGTATTTGGATGAGCTATAGGAAGATGTCATTCTCGACAGAAAGATCATAAATTCACAACGAGGCACTGATGTGGAATATCTTTGAGTTGGTATTAAAGGGGTAAAACCAAGTAAAGCCAAATGGCTAGAGATTGAAAGGGTGAGGGAACTCTACCCTCACCTAGCTATTGAATAAACATTTGGAGGTACAAAAGTATTTCAATGGGGATGAATGATCCAGGAGGATCCGAGAATGCACATAGAGATCAAAAAATATATGGAACATCCACAAAGGTCAAGAATGGTTAAAAAATGATCAAACTTCAAATGATTCAAATCATCCCAAAAATTCCAGCAATGCATAGAGCTCGTCACTAGCATTCCAATAGTGCAAACAACGCCTCAAATGGAGTTCGTGTGAAAAAGTTTTAAGCGGTCAAAGTTCCAGTCAAACCTATTCAAAGGTCAAAGTAAAGGGCAAATAAATAGGTGACACGTATCACCACTGCAGGGGTGACACGTGGAAACTAATTTTTAGTTGAGTGGGTAAGGTATAATCCAACTATAGGTTTATAGGTGGTCCAATCAAGTGATGACATGTGGCATTGAAGAGACAATGAGATGTTGTCGATGACATGTAACATTGAAGAGGCAATGAGAGGCTGCCATGTGGCATCCTCTGATTGGCCAATATTTGTCAAGTTATATTAATATTTATGGAGTCGACAAGGGTCTAACCCATGACCTCCATAACCTAGGTCTTAACATAGCTCTCCACACCAATGTACCACACCATTTTCCTTGTTATAAATATGGAATATTATATATTTGAAATGGTATAAAGTTTTAAATGAGTGGCTAAAGGGCCGAGGGCCGAGGGATTAATCCCTTGACCCTTGGCCCTTGATCATGTTATGTTCCATGTAACCGAAACAAGGAGCTACCACAAAATTTGTGTGGGAGGGGTTTGCTATATATATATATATATATATGATAAACATTTGTAAAACCAACCATAAAGGTCTTGGGGAATAGAATCCCCGACCTCCACTTTCTATGCCACGGTTCTTAACCAACATTCCATGGATATGGGTTGATAAAACAAACCCATAAATTTGTAATTAAATGAAGCTGCAAAATAACATATACTTCATAATTGGTTATGAACTGTATGCCACAAATTTTGGGACTTGGTTAGAGGGGTTCCCAATTTAATGGAATGCACCCCAATGAAGTAGAACACACATTCATTTATGCAGAGATTTTGGTCTCATAAAGTGTGCCAAGAGTATGAAGGTTACGAGGCTACATCGTTGAGCCTCATGTATCCCTCTGAGCCTCCCAACTCCCTCTGAATTCAGACTCATTCTAATTCTTTTGACTCCCTCTAATTCCACAATGCTCCTTATCCACTATCCTCTACACATTCCTGGGAGGTTTCTCCTCCCTACTAGATCCTAAGAGTTGACTCCCTCTGAGCTAGTACTACTGGTGGAGCCACCTCCCTCACCACTCATGGAGCTACATGTTCCCTCTATACCTGTGTTACTGGTGGGGCCACCTGCCTCACCATTGTTGGAGCTACCTACTCCTCCTCATCTGTCTCTATGCTCCTTCTAGTCAAAACATGCATAGGTTGGCCCTCTCTAGCTCCAAGAACCACTACTTATCTTAAGTTAGATCCTCAGGGCATAAAAAACACATGTCTAACTCAAAATAATATCTGGTACCTATTTCTCTGAATCTCTGAGACTGAGAGAACACTCCTTCTGATTTCTATCATCCATAGCACATTTGAGACCCTCATCACCTCTCCCAAATAAATTTGGAACAATATTGTAACAAATCCTTGTATTGCATGCCTGACTCCCGTGCCAATCTCCACACACAATTCCGAGCCAATTTTTTTGAAAGTGTCAATCAACTCTCTAGAACCTTCCATATGGAAAGATTCTCTGTTATCCACCAACTAATTTCCCTTGCTAGAGACTGTAGTAGAATAGATAGAGACCAACAATATCTCCCTCTGGAACCTATCTATAACCTCATTAACCTATGCTATTAGTTCTTACTTCCTTTTCCCCCTCTGTTGTAGAAAATGTGAAGAAAAATGACCATAGTCATGACACTCAAACCATTTGTATCCTCCATGGACACCAACCAAGTCTCGTCCTGAATATAATCAGTCCATTTCCTCTCAAACCCTGGAAACATCTCTCATGCATAGATCTCATGCACAAAAGGTTCCCAAAACCTGGGAATACCAACTCAACATCCAATAACACATGTCCATCTCATAAAAAACACTACATAGTCCCACTCCTCAATACTTAAGGCTGAGAACACAGTCCTGGAACCCATAACACATTTTCCACTTGCAACACACCCCTTGACTCCATCTAGAATAACACTACTCCATATCATTGTACTACATGTCTGGTCTTCCTACCAAGCTCCTCGTACATACCTAAGTCAAACCTATAAATATCATGAACAAATATTGTGCCCTAGTCATGTGTTGGTGGCTCCCACTGTATAATAACCATGCAATCCTCCAAGGCAAGCATCTTGCTTCCCCAATTCAATACCATCCAATGAACTTCTACCCAAGTCCATCATCCAAGTCACCATGAAAATCTATGTGTCAGTACATGATACCACTGATCTTGTGTCCTCGTCTAAACAATTCCAAGCTATAGTTGGACACTCATTATATTCCAGTATATACCTCTGCAACTAATCTCTACAAATGTACTCATCCTCTTGGGTCAAATACCTCATATATTGTCATACCTCTACAACGTGCAACTCTCTGACCCGATGAAGACTCTATCTTGTCAAACTGACATACAAACGGAGCCATCTCATCTATGACAAAGCACCAGAGATGCACCCATCATAAATCACCATGACAAGTCATCGGAAGTCCATCCACAGGGTTGGAAATATGCCACACAACATACTGTTGTGATCCGAGCTCTCTGCCAATCCACCAAAACTCCCAGCCCACCACACCACCGAGTTTTAATAGTCCACAACTCCACATATAGAAATTTTAATCCATGTCTCAAACTAGAGACCCTCTAACATTTTCCCACCTGCAACTGTCACAGTAGCTCCCTCTTAGAGCTATCAACTTATCTCCCTTTGCATTGTCACTTGTGACCTACCCAGAACAGGAACAAGAACAAGAAAAACAATCCTCCATTGATGTATCCAAATATGTCTCAAGAGGGTCCCCTTCTCTTCATATCCCAAGCCCTGAAACCATGTCAATTTTCACATGCAACTCTATGTGACTAATATCAAATTTTAAAATTACTTCCTAGTGATCTAACTATCATCGAGCAACTTTACACTAAAATTATTGACTGATAATATATGCAGTGGAAATTTTTTTACCATAGATGAATCATCAATACAAAAGAGAAACAGTAATTATGTTCTGTAATCTTGTTAACATCAGAAATCCTGAGCCAAAAGCTAGCCCTCCCACCCAATACAATATCACCAAAAAATATGAGGACAACCTTGTCCTCCAAAGTAACCAAAACTGAGAACACCCTTGTTCTCCAATATACAAATTAGAAAACCTAACCTTAACAATATCCCTGAGAATATCCTTTGCACATGAATCTATTGTAGACCACCTGTATGGCCTGTTGACATCATCTGTCATCCTGTGCAGATATGTACCTTCCTAGAAAAATAAATATGTGACTCACCAACTGGCAACCCAAAGACATACATTGTTTTCTCCACTACAAATCACGTATACCATATATGTGATTTTTCCTTATACAACTTGTGTATATACGCACTTCATACTCTTGCAAATCGTGTATGGTATGAAAAATTTTCTCACATGTGTGACCTTCTTTGATCCTCTCACATGTGCGACCTTAAATATTGAAGAACAATTTAGTTGGACAAAGGTCATATTTCAATCAAATTTTACCACTAATAGCAAGCAACAAATATCTCTAACCACTTTCTCCTAAAAAAATTAGTGGCTAATTTATATGTCTTTACAAGAAATCCAGCACCCACTCAGATGCCAACAAACATTCCTAAGCCAATATTGACACCAACACCAACCTTGACTCCATCATTGAACCAATATTTCTCTCCATATTCTTCTTCAATGTATCCACTTTCTAGATAAAAACTATTAAAACTAGGTCCACCCATTTCATCTTGGTCTTTTGTATAACTACCATTAAAACCTATTAAAACTAGTTCCACCCATTTCATCTTGGTATTTTTTATAAGTACCATTAGATAGTTGTGACAACAAAAAATGAGTGATAGTAAATAGTTGAAAGGAAAAAAGGAAAATAAAGAAAAATATATGTAAGTTGGCTTCCATATCCCGTTCACACCATTTAAATTCATATAGAATCAAGTGTAAACATGGTAAAATAGCCAAAATTATGTTTCAATATATTTTGCACAAATATTAAAATACTTATGAGATTAATGATTTTTCATAAAAAGACTAGCAACTTCAGTCATTAACACCATTGAATTCAGTCATTAACACCATTGAATCTAAACCAATTTTTAAGGATGCTACACACATTGAACTACATACCAGCAACCCCAAATGTCTTTGTCAAATAAACCTACCTTCTAGATGGGCAGAAGAGAATGCTCATAAGGGTTAATTCAACAATGTCATAACTTCATACATGGTTTGTTCATCCTAGTAGTGTCTGTCTCAATTATATAGTGCTTCTCTCATTGAATGATAATTCCACTGATTAATATGATCAAGTTGTTGGTTTTCCTATGGAAGTTTGTGTGTTAATCCAAGCTTATGCTTGGTTAATGGTAGAAGATGTTGAAAGAATGCCTTATATGCTTACCGATGCTAATAGAACATAAATATAGGGAGAAGGAATATAATTTCCTATTGATCACCCTCCTAATTGCATTCTATTTACTTCCTCCAACTGGTAGATTCCATTAATGAATCCCCTATATAAAAAAAGTCCTAAAAAATCACTTATGATGGAAATTGTTAGGTTTTAAATTCAAAAACAAATTAATCAAACCCTACCACGAAGAAACATTACATTGCATCAAAATTCCATTAAATTCAAACATAATTTTTCAAAATAATTTTTCACATTACAATTAGTGGCTAGGAAATGGGATTAAGTACACTAAGTTAGAAATTTGTCATTTCCCCATCAACAATGCACTCAGTGACCTCAAAAACACTCTCAACAAATAACATTTTGATCCAAAAATAGTCAAGTTCGAGTAGGTTGGTTATTATGCATATTCACTAGCTTTTATTCTAGACATATAGGAAGGGATGGTATGACATACATGCATGTTATTCCCCATGGTGGGTATGATGTAGGAGCATCCACACCTCATCAAGCAAGCCAGCGCGTGGAGCAGGGAAAAGACAGCTGGACAATGCCAGCATCAAAATTTTAAAACACCTTGATATGTTGCGCCAAACATTAATGAGATAATGTAATGAAGCGCACTTGTATTGTATAATAGATAAGAAGGCATTTATTAGAATTAATGTTGTTAGATAGGAATTTATTGTAGATTTGATAGTTGTAGAGTTGAGAGGGCAAATGGAATATATGCACCCTCCTTTGTATTATTGTATTATTCAGAATCATTCATTCAGGAGCAAGAAGAAAAGAGCAGAGAAGAGAACTTGTGAAGAACACCCATGTACAAATTGAATTAATAGGAAGAGATTTTGATTCAATTTCATGATTGGTGTTGTTTTCTTTGTGTATGTTGCTTATGTACTTGTAAATGTTTGTTTTCTTTGTATGCATTTGCTGTGAATATGCTGTGCATATGTTTTCAGAGATTTATTGAAGCCTGGAAGAGCGGAGAATGAGTTTCAATTGTTTCTCTGTCTGAGCCAGGAGATTCCTGCATAGAGTGCAGTGGAATTCCTCTGCATAGAGTGCGTTGAGGGGCCTCAACAGTTAAACTCTCATTCTCATTACCCCAGAGGGTATTTTGGATATTTAGAGCCGTGCAGGTGGAGTGCAGGCCAAGGTTGAAGTCTCAGCAGTTAGTCTGAGAAGAGGAAGGCAGGGATACTTGTGGATGTGAGCACAGGACCTGAAAGAATAGCTCAACACTTCGAGAGTTGTTGAGGCCGAGCATCAGAGGGCGTGTAGAATCTATGAAGGAATCAGAGAAATTAAGCTCAGGAGTGATAGTTCCTTTTGAGATTGCGGTGGGAACAGACCCAGGAGGGCTTGAACAACAAAGGAGCTTTGGGACGAAAGAATTCTCCAAGAAGGAGAATATACGGTCAGGATTCGCGGGAGAGATTTGCGAAGTCCCGCTGACCATTGGATCTGGGAGAAGCGGCGCGAGGTTTAATCCTTAAGCGCAGGCGAGGAGGATCAAAGCCCATCGAACTTCGGGTTTCGGTGTTTGCATAGGCGAAAGGTTCATACCTTTTGAAATCGCGAATAGCGATTTCCCGAATCAACGGGAGTCGTCGATCATAGCGGGGACATGTGGCACGAGATCCCGAGAGATTGGGGTTCGGCATTCGGCGATTCACAAGGTGAGGCGTAGACTCGTCGGAATCATGAGCCGCGATTTCCCGAGTTATTCTGAGTCGTTGATCTCTATAGGACAGGTGGCACGCGATCTCGGAAGGTCGGGATTCGGTGTTCGGAGTTTTCGACATCAAAGAAAACTTGCATCGTGGATTCGCGATCTGCGAAATCCCAAAGTGACGTGGCAGTGTGGGACCGTCGGAGTTAGTGAAATCCAGGTGGCACCGGATCGGAGTTCGGGGTTCGGGGTTTGGAGAAGGAAGTGACATACGACATTTCGTGTGCCGATTTCCCGATAGAGGAATCCCCGACGGAAGAGGAACCGTTGACTTTTGACCATCGGGTTTCGGGGAAGTAAAAGACCCGATACCTTGAGCGTTGAACTCGCGAACTCGCGAGTTCCGATTTCCCGATAAGCGAGGGGAAGGTCGCAGAAGGAGTTGTTGTGGGTAGAAAAACTCCCGAGGGGAGTTGGAAGAGCGCTATTGGCTCTTCGGGCCGTGGTTGAAGAAGGTCCTGGTGAGAGCAGGGTGGAACCGTGAGGGTTGCCATTTTGCGTAAGGTGGTATCAGAGCTTGGAATCTTTGCTATCTGAAGCAGGGACAGGGAATACACCATGCCTCCAAGAAGAGAAAGGCAGTCACCTGATCATGAGGACAGGGACGCCCGAAGAAGAGGAAGACTGGCAGGAAATCCGGAGATGGAGCGTCAAATCAGAGATCTCCGAGCAAGGCTCGAGGAGATGGAAACAACTCAACGATGCGGAGTCGGCGCTGGAGAGTTCAGTGATTCTGAGGTTGAAGAGGAGGCTGGACATGATGCTGAAGAAGTCACAACAGAGGATGCATCGACCGAATGATTGATTAGATCCATTTCTAGGATGAGCTCAAAGACCACGATGGAAATTCCCGTTTATGAGGGAAGTCTAAACGCAGAAGAGTTGCTGGATTGGATCCGAGCACTCGATACCTACTTCGATTATGAGGATATCGAAGAGGACAAGAAGGTAAGGCATGCTGTCACGAAGCTGAAAGGACATGCAGCCTTATGGTGGGATGAGTTGCAAGCTGACAGGCGTTGCAAAGGAAAACAAAAAATTAAGAGCTGGGATCGGATGATCGCTAAGATGAAGGCGAAATTCATCCCCAGAGATTACCAGATCACTCTGTTCAGGTGAATGCAGAACCTGAGACAGAAGATGATGACGGTGAAGGAGTACACCGAGGAGTTCTATAGGCTCAATATCTGAGCTGGTCATCGGGAGAGCAATGATGAGAAGGTGGCGAGATACCTGAATGGTCTGAGATATGACATTCAGGATGAGTTAAGCATGGTTACCATCCGAACATTTGAGGATGCGTACCAGATGGCTCTGAAAGCCGAAGAGAAGATGAGCCGCAAGCAGGGACAGTGAGGCCGAGGCAGGAGCCAGCCAAGAGGCAAAGCAATTGCCCAAGATAGAACACAGAAGCCCAAGGAGGAGTGGAAGAGGCCTCATGGAAAAGCTGAAAAAGGTGGAACCTCACAGCAGAGGCAACCACAAACTGAACAAAGGCAGCCATATGTTGAGCCGAGGAGGCAACAGACTGATCAGCAAGGTGAATATGCTGATGCTAACGCATTTCCTCGTACCCGAGGTAGAGGAAGAGGCCGAGGAGGAGTTATCACATGTTTTACATGTGGAAAAGATGGACACAAAGCAGTGGATTGTCCAGACAGGAAAATGGACAGAGGAAACGCTCATGTCGTAGAGGCGCAGAGGCGTGATGTGGAGGATGAAGAAACTGGAAGTGGGAAGTCACTGACAGTGCACAAAGTTCTCTTGAAACTTGAGAAAGAGGTGGAGGACATAGCTCAGAGAAGCAGACTGTTCCGGACCACGTGCAAGACCAAGGGCTGGAAATGCAAGGTCATCGTGGACAGCGGAAGCACCGATAATCTCATTTCAACCGAGATGGTGGAGAAGCTGGAGCTGGAGACAACCAATCACCCAAGTCCATACAAAGTGTCATGGCTGCAGAAAGGACACCAGGTAAGTGTTACAAAACAATGCTTGGTTGAATTTAAAATGGGTGAATATAGGGATAAAATTCTGTGTGATGTCATTCCCATGGATGTCTGTCATGTATTATTGGGTAGACCATGGCAGTATGACCGAAATGTGGTTCATGACGGGAGGATGAACACATACACCTTGGAGAAGGATGGGAGATCACATACATTGCTTCCGGTAAAGGACAAAGAAGCGAAGCCGGAAGTGAGCAGCACCATACTTCTCATGAGTGGGAAGGAACTTCTCACAGAGATGGAGAAGAATGAAGATCCACAATTCTTTGTTGTCAAGAAGCCGAGAATTGGCCTGACAAGCACAAGAGTGGACGACTTGCCAGAAGAGATTCAGGAACTGTTGGGAGAGTTCGCTGATATCATCGTGGATGAACTACCTCGTTCGTTACCACTGATGCGGAGTGTGAGTCACCACATAGACCTCATACCCGGAGCCAGCTTACCGAATAAAGCTGCGTACAGATTAACACCTCAGGAGAACGAGGAAGTCAAAAGGCAAGTGCAGGACTTGCTGGATAAAGGACTGGTTAGGGAGAGTCTTAGTCTGTGTGCTGTTCCGACAGTACTAAGTCCAAAAAAGGATGGAGGCTGGAGAATGTGTACAGACTCCAGGGCGATTAATAAAATCACCATCAGGTACAGATTTCCACTGCCGAGAATGGACGATCTGATGGATTACCTGAGTGGGGAAAATTATTTCTCAAAGATTGATCTCAAGAGTGTATATCACCAGATCCGGATGAGAGAGGGAGATGAATGGAAGACAACATTCAAGACAAACGAGGGTTTGTACGAATGGCTGGTCATGCCGTTTGGCCTGACAAATGCGTCGAGCACATTCATGAGGCTGATGAATGAAGTTATGCGGGAATTCATCAGAAAGTTTGTGGTCGTGTATCTGGACGACATACTGATATTCAGCAAGACCAGGGCTGAGCATTTAAAGCATTTGAAAATTGTAATGAGAAGATTGCAGCAGGAAAAGTTGTTGATCAATTTGAAGAAATGCTCATTCATGCAGACAAAACTCATTTATTTGGGTTTTGTAATGTCGGCAAATGAATTGAAGATGGATCCTGAGAAGGTGGAAGTGATCAGGAATTGGCCATCACCCAGGAATGTTTTGGAGGTGAGGAGTTTCCATGTTTTGGCTAGTTTCTACAGAAAATTCATTCGAAATTTTAGTGGAATTAGCGCCGCGATGATGGATATGGTGAAGAAGCGGCATAAAGTTTTTCACTGGACAGCAAAGGCTGAGAGGAGCTTCAATCTGTTGAAGCGGAAGATTACAGAGCAACCAATTATGGTGTTGCCTGACTTTCAGAAGACATTTCAGGTGAAGTGTGATGCCAGTGGATATGTTGTTGGAGGGGTCTTGAGTCAGGATGACAGACATGTTGCCTATTACAGCGAGAAGCTAGATGATGCAAAGCTGAAATACTCCACATACGATAAAGAGTTTTATGCCATTATACAGGCATTGAAGAAGTGGAGGCATTATTTGATACCCAAGGAGTTCGTATTGTACAACGATAACCATGCATTGCAGTTTGTAAGTCAGCAGGAGAAGCTGAATCAAAAGCATGTGAAGTGGGTGGAATACATGCAGAATTTCACATTTGTCATCAAGCACATTTCGGGGATTGCTAAAAAAGTAGCTGACGCTTTGAGCAGAAAATGTTTATTGTTGCAGGAATTCAGGGTCAAGACCTTGGGTTTTGAAAATTTAAAAGATATGTATGCAGGTGATACAGATTTTGCAGAGGCATATGAGGTAGCTGAGAATCCATTTCTCAGGGACCGGAGCCCGTGGATGGAATATATGATCCAGGAAGGATTGTTGTTTAGGGGCAATCAATTGTGCATACCGAATTGCTCCATGAGGGAGAATTTGGTGAGAGAAAAGCACAGCGGAGGCTTAGCAGGTCATTTTGGACATGATAAGACATTCACCAAGCTGAGCGAATCGTATTATTGGCCAGGCATGCGAGAAGATGTAAAGAAGTTTGTTGACAGGTGTCGAATATGTCAACATGCAAAGGGCCGAAAGCAGAACACAGGGTTCTATCAGCCATTACCCATAACCGAGAGGCCATGGGAAGCCATTAGTATGGATTTTGTTTTGGGTCTGCCGAGAACACAGAGGGGAGTTGATTCCATCTTCGTAGTGGTAGACAGGTTCTCGAAGATGGCACATTTTATTCTGTGTCATAAGACCAGCGATGCGACCCACATCGCAAATTTGTTTTTCAAAGAAATCGTTAGGTTGCATGGATTGCCGAGAAGCATAGTCTCGGATCGGGGTACCAAGTTCATAGGTCATTTTTGGAGGATGCTATGGAAGAAGCTGGGGACTAATTTGGCTTTTAGCTCAGCATACCATCCGCAGACAGATGGACAAACAGAGGTGGTGAATAGGAGTCTGGGGGATCTATTGAGAAGCTTGGTGGCAGAGCACCACAGCAGTTGGGACCAGATATTGCCACAGGCAGAATTTGCATACAACGATTATGTGAATCGGAGTACAGGTAAGAGTCCATTCCAGATTTTGTATGGAACACAATCAAGAGGAGTTTCTGAACTCAGGGAGTCAGAACTGGCTGAAACTAGCAACGCGAGGGCTGAAGAGTTCGCGGAGGCGATGCAGGAACTTCATAGTCAGGTGAAGCAGCGGCTGCAGAAGGCGAATCAAGAGTATAAGCGCAGAGTCGATCAACGGAAGAGACAACTTCAGTTTGAAGTTGGTGATCTCGTTCTAGCGCACCTGAGGAAGGAAAGGTTCCCGAGGGGAACATACAATAAGCTCAAGATGAAAAATATTGGGCCATGCAAAATTCTGAGGAAATTTGGAGAGAACGCATATGAGCTTAAGTTACCAAAGGGCATCGAGATATCTCTGATTTTCAATATTTCAGATTTATACCCATACAGGGATGATGAAGCAGAAGCGGGAACTGAGGGACCAGTAGTCCAGTGGCAGAAGCAGATGCCAGCAGCAGAAAAGCCTCAGATGGAATGCATACTGGATAAGAGAGTAGGCAGGAAGACCAGGAGAAAGCAATATTTTGAATACCTGGTAAAATGGAAGAATCACCCAGTGGAGGATGCCAGCTGGGAAACAGAGGCAGTTATACAGAAGCATGGGCACATTGTACAGGAGCTCATGGACAGGAGCCCATGAAATCTTTTGAGCCGAGGAGTATGATGCAGGAGCATCCACACCTCATCAAGCGAGCCAGCGCGTGGAGCAGGGAAAAGACAGTTGGACAGTGCCAGCATCAAAATTTTAAAACACCTTGATATGTTGCGCCAAGCATTAATGAGATAATGTAATGAAGCGCACTTGTATTGTATAATATATAAGAAGGCATTTATTAGAATTAATGTTGTTAGATAGGAATTTATTGTAGATTTGATAGTTGTAGAGTTGAGAGGGCAAACGGAATATAGGCACCCTCCTTTGTATTATTGTATTATTCAGAATCATTCATTCAGGAGCAAGAAGAAAAGAGCAGACCAAAGAACTTGTGAAGAACACCCATGTACAGATTGGATTAATAGGAAGAGCTTTTGATTCAATTTCATGATTGGTGTTGTTTTCTCTGTGTATGTTGCTTATGTACTTGTGAATGTTTGTTTTCTTTGTATGCATTTGCTGTGAATATGCTGTGCATATGTTTTCAGAGATTTATTGAAGCCTGAAAGAGAGGAGAGTGAGTTTCAATTGTTTCTCTGTCTAAGCCAGGAGATTCCTGCATAGAGTGCAGTGGAATTCCTCTGCATAGAGTGCGTTGAGGGGCCTCAATAGTTAAACTCTCATTCTCGTTCCCCCAGAGGGTATTTTGGATATTTAGAGCCGTGCAGGTGGAGTGCAGGCCAAGGTTGAAGTCTCAGCAGTTATTCTGAGAAGAGGAAGGCATGGATACCTGTGGATGTGAGCACAGGACCTGAAAGAATAGCTCAACACTTCGAGAGTTGTTGAGGCCGAGCATCAGAGGGCGCGCAAAATCTCTGAAGGAATCAGAGAAATTAATCTTAGGAGTGATAGTTCCTTTTGAGATTACGGTGGGAACACACCCAGGAGGGCTCGAACAACAAAGGAGCTTTGGGACGGAAGAATTCTCCAAGAAGGAGAATAGACGGTCAGGATTCGCGGGAGAGATTCGCGAAGTCCCGCTGACCATTGGATCTGCGAGAAGCGGCGCAAGGTTTAATCCTTAAGCGCAGGCGAGGAGGATCAAAGCCCATCGGACTTCGGGTTTCGATGTTTGCATAGGCGAAAGGTTCATACCTTTTGAAATCGCGAATAGCGATTTCCCGAATCAACGGGAGTCGTCGATCATAGCGGGGACATGTGGCACGAGATCCCGAGAGATTGGGGTTCGGCATTCGGCGATTCACAAGGTGAGGCGTAGACTCGTCGGAATCATGAGCCGCGATTTCCCGAGTTATTCTGAGTCGTTGATCTCTATAGGACAGGTGGCACGCGATCTCGGAAGGTCGGGATTCGGTGTTCGGAGTTTTCGACATCAAAGAAAACTTGCATCGTGGATTCGCGATCTGCGAAATCCCAAAGTGACGTGGCAGTGTGGGACCGTCGGAGTTAGTGAAATCCAGGTGGCACCGGATCGGAGTTCGGGGTTCGGGGTTTGGAGAAGGAAGTGACATACGACATTTCGTGTGCCGATTTCCCGATAGAGGAATCCCCGACGGAAGAGGAACCGTTGACTTTTGACCATCGGGTTTCGGGGAAGTAAAAGACCCGATACCTTGAGCGTTGAACTCGCGAACTCGCGAGTTCCGATTTCCCGATAAGCGAGGGGAAGGTCGCAGAAGGAGTTGCTGTGGGTAGAAAAACTCCTGAGGGGAGTTGGAAGAGCGCTATTGGCTCTTCGGGCCGTGGTTGAAGAAGGTCCTGGTGAGAGCAGGGTGGAACCGTGAGGGTTTCCATTTTGCGTCAGGATGGTAAAAATTAGTTGCGGTAAAAGTTGGTTTTTTTCCACGAAGGTAATCCATGTGCCACCCAATACCCCGCTACTTTTTTGGGTGGCATGAGTGCAACAATAGGATGAGGATTTGGACGGTCACATCTTGGTGAAATCAGATGGATGAACATATTCCAAGACTAGTTGTTACCACTTGCAATAGTAACAAGTGCCACTGTAGTGGCTATGTCCCTATTGCCATTGACAAAAGTAGTAGAATGCAAAAGTAAAATACTAACATTAACAAAAGTCTGCCATTGACAAAAGTAGTAGAATGCAAAAGTAAAATACTAACGTTGACAAAAATAGTAGAATGCAAAAGTAAAATACTAATAGACAATATCTATTATTTGTTTAATTGTAATTTAGTGTCTCTAAGTGTAAAAATATTTTAACAAAACACTTCATTTTATCCTTAAAATTTAAGTTTATCTTTACAATTTTCTAAAAAATTATGGAAATGCATATAGTTTCTATATATTATAATTTGTGAGTAAATGCATATAGTTTCTACCTATTATAATATAATTTATATATTATAATGAGTAAATTCATATAGTTTCTACCTATTATAATACTAGCACAACCGCTAATCGTTGCTGGTGAACGCCCAAAGGCTTACAGCTAGATTTAAATTCTTTATTTATACAAAACAGAATGCATATTGCCTGAAAATATTGAAGTAACTATAAAGCTTATCTATTATTATAAATCATAAGCTAAATCCATGATAATCTTTTCATGCAAGAAAGTTAAATCCATGATAATTTTCTCATGCATAATAGAATAGATCCATTGGTAGTGTAAGGAGGTGGCCAAATAAGTTTGCATTGAATCCAGAACCTAGAGCATTATGATAATGTGTGAAGATGAAAATGTAACTTGAGGCATTATGAAAAATTACAAATGTGAATTACACTTCAGATCTCGCAAATAGAATAGATAATGATAATGAATGAACTCCACACATTATGATAATGAATGAACCCTGCGCACTGCCTCTCAATAACCCTTGTACTCGCTATAACACCCATCTGGCTACTAAGTTAGAAATTTGGCATTTCCCCATCAACAATGCAGTCAGTGACCTCAAAACCACTCTCAACAAATAACATTTTGATCCAAAAATAGTCAAGTTCGAGTAGGTTGGTTATTATGCATATTCACTAGCTTTTATTCTAGCCATATAGGAAGGGATGGTATGACATGCATGCATGCTATTCCCCGTGGTGGGGATGGTAAAAATTAGTTGTGGTAAAAGTTGTTTTTTTTCCATGAAGGTAGTCCATGTGCCACCCAATACCCCGCTACTTTTTTGGGTGGCATGAGTGCAACAATAGGATGAGGATTTGGACGGTCACATCTTCGCGAAATCAAATGAATGAACATATTCCAAGACTAGTTGTTACCACTTGCAATAGTAACAAGTGCCACTGTAGTGGCTATGTCCCTGTGGTCGTTGACAAAAGTAGTAGAATGCAAAAGGCAAATACTAACGTTGACAAAAGTCCGTCGTTGACAAAAGTAGTAGAATGCAAAAGTAAAATACTAATGTTAACAAAAGTAGTAGAATGCAAAAGTAAAATACTAATAGACAATATCTATTATTTGTTTAATTGTAATTTAGTGTCTCTAAGTGTAAAAATATTTTAACAAAACACTTCATTTTATCCTTAAAATTTAAGTTTATCTTTACAATTTTCTAAAAAATTATGGAAATGCATATAGTTTCTATATATTATAATTTGTGAGTAAATGCATATAGTTTCTACCTATTATAATATATCTCTCATGATTGTGTCTTCTTCGGAAAACACTCATGATGTCGCGACATCTTTGGATAAATATGGGACCAAAGACTTAAGGAACCACTTGAGCAGGAATGTAGGTGGGACTGACACCTTAATTAAACTCTTCCAACGTCTCCATTCTCATATGTGATCAGAGATATGGTCTGCTTTTGTCTGTGCGAAATTGGCCAGCAATTTTGTGCCAGCGTCGTATCTCACAGATAATTGGAAATGGTTTAGGAAGGCCATTGCCAATTCACCGAAGGAAGAGTATCTTGAGCGGACGAGCTCAATGTACGATTTCACGACACTCCCAATGATATTACGTTGAAATAATCGAAACTATATGGAGTCATGTTTCAATGAGTTAGATGAGCACCAAAGGTGGAAGGTAGTCACATGATCGCCTGGATCTTCGTTCAGCTTGGCTTCGAACTTTGGTATGTCTGAAGGCAACTTTGTCGGCATAGGGGTCTAATGTGGATCATGACAGATAGGTTCATTCAACAACCTTTTCAAGTCTGGCAAATGCAAGGTTTCCAGAAAAGGTAGTTTGGGTTGTTGGTGATAACCTAGGAAAAAGGGACCTGGAGTTTGACTGGCACCAAGTTGCCAGGAAAAGTTCAATTGTTGGGATGGGTTCTGGTAAAAACCATGGTCATGACTAGTGTACGGATTCTGCGTGTGATGAGACATCATCAACTGATTCCCAAAATAGGACATAGATGGATGGGCGTGCATTACATTCGGAGGACTTTGGGAAGGGTTTCCCCATGCCGATCCCGTGGGGATAGGCATAGTAACTTGTCCAGGGTTCCATTGATTGTGGAAAAAATTTCCCCAGATCGGCATTCCTGATGAGGGAACGGATCCCTAGCAAGAATTCCAAGGCCTTGATGCGAAAGAAGTTCCTGAGTTTTCCCCCTATGCAGGAATAGTACCCCGCATAGGAATAGGTTTTCGAAACTAGGTTTTCCCCCAGTCAGGAATGTAGATGATGAGAAGGTTTTGTTACCAAATGCACCGAACAAAGAAAATGGTGTCGAACCTACCGGTATATTATGCGAAGCTGGTCCTTGAATCCTTGCTCCAAATAAACTATGGTGTGCAGGTGGCCTGGCAGATTGTTGATGCATGCCACCGAGCGAAGGGGATGAAGGAGGTATATGACCTCCCCCATAAGGGAAAGTGTTAAAAGGAGCTGAAGTGCCCCCCATGTGGCCTTGCAGAGGAGTGTGAGAGCTCCCTGCCCCCAAACCTAAAGTCTGTGAAGTGGAGTAGGAAAGTACAGGACTTGTACCTGAGCTAGGCATCCCGTATGAGAATGGAGGGTCTGTCGCACTTGGTGTGAAATGGGTTGTGTCTGCTGCCATAGACGGGATCGAACCACTGTGCGAGGTAGAGGCAGTCGAGACCATGGTGGCTTGAACTAGTGACGGTGGATTAGGAGGTGGAAACTCTCCTGTGGTGACAATTGTAGTGGGAATTGAAGAATTCCCAGAGGGAGTGACAACATTTGTTTTAATTTCTTCATGCGACACTGCACGACACTCGTAAGGGTGAATTGGTATGATGATTGGTGCCGAAAGATCAGTGGTTGGAGTTTTAGGTGGACCAAGAGATTTCACTCCAAATTCTAAAACGGTCATTTTCTCCGGATGTTGGTCAGACACAATTTCTTGTGACCCGGTTGCTTCAAAAGACCCTTTGTTGGTCTAGCTTTCGCCTTAGTGGTGGCGGTGGTGGCTCCAGTGTAACCGGTGATAGGCCCATAATCCTTCGTGACCCATGGAGCTCATGATAGTCCACTGTGTGAGAATATTAAAAGACACTCTAGGGCTATCTATTTGTTCAACAAACAACACACACTAAAAAAGTCCCTACAAGATAAAACAAGCAAACACTAAACTAATTGGAAGAACAATTACAACAACCAACACTAGAGCAACTTATCAGTGAAAGTGAAACTCGAACATGGAAGCACCCTCCAGGTATACTCTGCAAATCCTGGCTCGATGTATATCCTAGGTGCAACGGTATACCCCCGTAGTCACCTATGTATGTCCCTAAAAACATAGGCAACTAGGTTTCCAGCGCGCGAACAGTCACCGGGCGGGTACATTCAAAAATTGGGTGGACCACAATGAGAAGGGTATTGAGCCCGAAACCTGTCAAGGGTATTGAAAGCAAGTGGTCCGGAAGACAATGGAGGACCTCAAACGGATCCAAGACCCACGAAGTTCTGTGGCAAATGCAATCGACAGAATCCCAAGACAATCCCTCTATATGTGTTATCCACTATGATTGGTCCAGCTTTGGAGAGGTTATCTCCACTACCTTTTCACATGCGACCTTGTGTTTATCCCCTATGTTAGAGGGGGGTCCCGGATAACTTTCACGATACTGGACTTTGACACTCCCTAAATCAGACTCCAATGTTTGATTTTAATGGCCTTGAAGAGTTTCCTCTCCAACCTAATTCAAGGCCCTAACCCTAAACTAGTTGGTTGACCCTACAAACATAAAGATTCTAATGAATTTTAGATTTAGCATTATTTTTTATGGCTTTTCTTAAGTCAAAGTTTATGAAAGTGAAACTAGTGATGTTTGAAAAATGAAAGAAAAATAAACAGAAAGATGGAAACAAAAACCTTTACTTCACTTAACTCTTAAACAATTTTTCAAACTTAATTTTTTTTTCTAAGATCTTTGAACAACAAACTCAAAGAAGGATTTCACTCGACTACGATCTACTTATGATCTAAGTAAACCGTCAAGAACTTATGAAAGCAAATACTTTTCCCTAGTTACTAATGCAAAACAACACTTTTTAACCAACAAAGAAATAAAAGATTTTTTTTTTATTTGAATGCTCACAAAGAAAAAGGGAAAAATATCAACAAGTCAAAACCAAGAAAAAATTATGGCCTAAGCATAGATCGCAAAGAGTCACTTTAAAAAATCACACACAAGCGAATTAAAATTGGACTCTCACACTTGTCTAAAAACCCTATAAAAAAAAAAATTGAGTAAAACTTCTAAATGAAAAAAAAAGCTATTGATGTGATCAAATGTAAGTTACCGAATGATATGACAGAGACCCAAACCTAAGAGGTATATTTCTTGTCAAAATAAAGGATGAATTCCTTACCTTCAACAAAAATTTTCTCCACAAGCACACTACTGAAAGGTCCACAGCAAGCGTGTGCACGCGAGCTGTGTAAAGTCAGAGTGCGTGTACACGCGTGTTGGCCTTATACATGTCGCGTGTATATCTAAAACTCTGAGACAAATAAAAATCCAAGCAAGCCAGCCCAGGCAGAGACTATTGGTACTAAGAACCAGAATCTCTTAAAGACTCAAACACTTACTTTAACAGGAAAAGAAAACAATTCAAGGAAAACTTCATAGAAAAAACCAATCCAAGGTGAAACCTAAGCTATAGACTGCAAACAACAAAGACTAGAAAGAGTTCCAGAAAACCCCTGAGAAGGACTAATTTTGACAGGGAAGACAATAACTACCTTTTTAAAAGAAATTTTCTGGAATCATACATGCGACTCACACTTCCTCAACTAGCATGTACACACGGGCTGTGAGAATGCAGGGCACGGGTACATGCGTGCAAACCTTATACAGGCCGCATGTACCTCTACGGGTCCCGAAAGGAAAATACACTCAAGCAAAGAAATAGAGATAACTAGTATGGAAGACCAGAATCTTTGTTAGCTCAGACTTTTGCAGAAACTTTAAAAATAGGAAAATGAAACCAGTTCTTAAAATACCCAAAGATAAACCCAGGAACCCTAGAGATTTCCCCAGTATGGTCACCAATTCTATTGTGAGTAGGAAATCCCTCTATGGACTAGCACTTAGGGTTCAATTATGCATGCAGAAAAATACCTAAAGATTTCTACTTTCTACCGTCGTCCCAAACCTAATCCCCATTATTCTTAAGCAAATGCATAGTTAAGAAGATCAAGTGAGCATACCTTATTTAGGGCGTTTGATGTAGATGCTTCCTCATGCTTGATCGCTTTTTGATTGCAGATCTCCTCCCAAGGCTAACCTGCATTCACACAAAAAAAACAATAAACTCCACATGCATTTGATATATAGATTAATGGGTTAGAGATTCAATAAACAAGTATGCAATAAACCATGAAAACCTCATATGGTGGGACGGGAAAAGTATTTATTTATTATTAAATTCAAAAAATCAACTTACAATGATGAATCTGGTCGCTGCTCCACAAACCTAGTCCTGGGCTCCTCTTCAACTATCCTCCAACTTCTTTGCTCTATCTTTATCTTTGCATAAGGATGGCTAAAGAGTTGGGACAAAGGGAATGTGCAATCGAGTATAGTTTCTTTACTATGATTCTCCTCCTCCAAATGGGACCCCTAGCCCTTCTTTTATAGGCTAGAAGAAGCTAGGTATTTGGATGAACCCTCGGCCATGCATGGCTAGAAGGTTTAGTTAACTCACCCAAATCTATGTGTTTCGTCAACAACTTTCCTTTTTTCGTGCTTTTGTAGGTACATGTGAGTTGTTTTGGGTCAGCTAGCATGTACACGCATGTAGTAATAGAGCAGGGTGCATGGGCCTTTATAAAAAGTGTTTTTAAGAAGAGTCGTTCAATAGTGCTTTGGCAAAGAAGGAATCTGGGATGGCTTGATGCCAGGTAAGCATGTCTGGTGCAAATTAGGGTTATAACAACATAGCGACTCATTTCTAGAGTAGATGGAAAACCTCAACCTCACTTGGGTTGACGAGGATGAGTTGTGGGAAAATGATGACTTTTTTCTTGCTGACAAGACATACAAACTCTGATATGATTTCAATGTCAGGTAAAGAATACATATCTACCTCTTCCCTTGTCTGCAATGAGATCTACGTCCCCTTCATTACACACAATTACCAATGTCAACACTTTTACTCCTGTGTTACTCTCCCTACCTTTAGTTTGACAACTTTCTAAGTCTCCTTCCATATCTCAACCACATGGCACCCTTCACGTGGTTGGCACAAGTCCTACTGATCTCCCTCTCCATATTTCCCTCTCTGGTGCAGACTATTCCATTTCTCCTCCAGCTCTTGTACCACTTCCTTGCTCTGGTTCCTCGTTGTTGGCTCCCTCTCCCTAGGCCTCATGCCTACACTATTCTGGTGTTGGACACAACCGCTCTACTGGTGCTACTGCACGTATCAATCACAAGAAAAAGTGTTGGAATACATGTGCAAACAAGGTATGTTGCATTCTCGGTCATGATGTTTCTATGGACAAAGTTTTAGGCCTCACGGAAAAATCTCTCGTTGGAAAGTTTTTTTTTGCCAAGATGAGTATGTGCCAACTAACTGAATGGATGATTTTCATCTGGAAGCCCATCCTCGGCTACTTCCCCAGGTTCAGCCTCCTCACAAATCACTAGTTGGTTTTTCATTTTCTATCTAAAAGTGATCTTATTTGCATACTAGAATCAACTTGGATTTTCGGTAAGGGAGTTTCGATGATAAAAGGTGGCTCCTAGGGTTCAATACCCTTCAGGAAAATTTTAGAAAAAAGGAATTTCTGGATGCTCTTTCCAGACTTCCCTATTTATTTCTGGTCCATCTGGATTTTTGAAACACTCTCAAACTCTATGGGTAAGTTTTTTTATTTTTATGACTCGTCACTCCACAAACATAACAAAATATTAGTTTGGCTCATGGTCGTACTTGACCTAGATAGAGGCCTTTCGGACGTTATTGATACCACCATTGGGGATATCCATTTCATGCAAGTGGTCAATTTCTGGAAAGAACCCTTCTGTTTCCATGTCTGCTGGCCAATAGGACATCTCAAGTCAAGCTGCCTGACTACCATGGTCTGTTCACAAAGCTTCGATCCCTCGGCGACAGATTTTGATCCTTATTTAGATTCGAAAGAAGACCCTTTTGACAACAAATACTTCTTAGGTAAGATGCAACTTTTTTTCCCCTCCTTTTTTAATAAGTTCTCCCTGGCCGAATTTGATTACCTGTCTTGTAATGAGAAATGGGTTTTGGATTTATTTGGAGCTTTTTGGGGAATTATCATGAAAAATCTAGAGAATTCACCCTTTTGTTGTGATACACGGTCCTTGGGATCTTATTCTACCAGTACGGAAGTCTTGTTGACCTCCTCCCCTCCTAATGTTTCACCTTTAAACATTGTGCCTCAAACTGTTATGAAGCCTGTTGAGAATTGCTCCAATGATAGAGGTAATGTTTTGGTTGCTAATGACTCCCCCCCCCCAAAAAAAAAAGAAAGGATCCTACTCTTGCTTCTTTTAACCCTGACGATCCTGTTGTTTCACCCCCTTTCCCTTTCCTAATTCTATGGACTTCCTCGATCCCAAACCCCTCCCAATTTCTAACTTAGCAACTCTTCCACCTTTTGCCACACTTCGATCTAATGTCACTATTCAAAAAAAAACTAGAGCCCGAGTACCAAAAACCCCTCCAGGAGATATGAAGGGAGGTTTAGCCTATTTTACTTATTTAACTCTTCCAATTATGGACTTCTCTTTATCCTTGTCCCCCCAGCTGCTTTGATTTTGGATCCTGTTTTGTCTTCCTCTTCGGCCCTTAGAGCAGGCCAGCCGAATACCCAGTTTCTATTATGATCCTTATTTCCCTAAATATTCGTGGGCTTGGGGGGGGGGAATTAAAATGCCTCCCTTAAAGCACTGTTTTCTCAAGTTAAACTTGATATCATTTTTATCCAAGAAACTTTTGTAAGCAGTGACAAGGCTACTAGAATTTTTCTACAGTGTGCTCCCTCTTGGAATGTTGTGGCTTTGGACCCTTGCGGTCATTTAGGTGGTTTACTGAGTGGATGGAATCCAAAATATGTTGATATATCTTCTCTTGATACCCTTGCAGGTATTTATATGGAAGGCAGGATCAAAAATTCATCAGATAAAGTCAAACTGCTTAACAATGATGCTCCCTACAAGGTTAGGGATTTATTATGGCTCCCTATTTTTCATTCTGGTTTACTGAAAGAGAAAGGAATTATTGTCAATGGTGATTTAACTTCACTCTTTATTCAAAGGAAATTTTGGGGGCTAATGCAAGATAAGATCCACTCTCAGAATTCTTTACAAGCCACATACAATCCATTGGTTTAATAGATGTCCATCCTACCAATCTTACTCTCACCTGACGTAATGGCAGAGCTGAAAATGATGGTGTCACGAAGAGATTGGATCATTTCTTAATTGACGACTCCATTTACAACAACAATGTCAAGGTCATAACTTGGGTAATAAATTCAAACATTTGGATCATAATCTGATTTGCCTCCAATGAGACTCCCCCTCTCAGATTACTAAGACATTGTTTAAATTCAACTCTACTTGGATTAAGGATCTAGATATTGCTTCTCTCATCAAGCAAACGTGATCTGCTATGAGTCATTGGTCGGATTCCTCCTCCATCCAAATTATGGTTTCAAAAATAAATAACTTAAAAAAGGCAGTGATCAGTTGGCAAAGAGATAAAAAAGCACAATTACAATCAGAATTGCTCCAAATAGAATCCAATATGTCATCTATTTTATATAAGTGTCTGTCTCATATTTTTGAGAAATAAGATATGAACCTTCTTAAATTTATGAAGAAAGAAAAAGAAAATATACTGGCTATTGAAGAAGATACTTGGAGACTCAAAAGCAGAGCTATTTGGCTCAACAGTGGAGATAAAAATACTAAATTTTTCCATAAATATGACACTATGAGGAGGACACATAATACAATTTGGGATATTTAAGATGATTCAGGTGTTCTCCACTCATCTGATTCTAAAATTAAAAATATTGTTATGGAACACTTCAAATCACAATCCAGATCCATTGAGTTTGAATATACAAATTGTTAACTCAAAGTTCTTGAACTTATGCCTAAAGTTTCTAGTGAATTAGACTATGAAGAGATCGGTAAAGTTGTTTCCTTAAATGAAGTTAAATATAATGTCTTCAATATTCCCAAGGAAAAAATCCCAGGCCCCGATGGCTGGACACAAGAACTATTCCAGTGATTTTTTGAGATTTTTGGGGCAGATCTCCACTTAACTGTCGAAGAATCTAGAGTTACTAGATTTATTTCGGGTTCTCTTAATGCCACATTCTTCACACTTATTCCTAAAGTTAATAAACCAAATAATTTTCATGAATTCAAACCAATCGCACTTTGTAATTTCGTATACAAATTCATATCCAAGATTATTGCTACAAGGATAAAAACAAAACTTGTTGTTTGTATTTCATGTGAAAAGTTCGGTTTCTTAAAGGATCGCTTAATTTTCAATGATGTTGGCATAGCAAAAGAATGTTTACACTCATCCAAGACAAAGAAACTCAACACAATTATCCTCAAACTGGATTTGAAAAAAGAATACATTAAGGTAAGTTGGAATTTCCTCAGAATGTTGTTAATTCAGATTGGTTTAAATTGGGAAATCACCTAGTGGATCATGGCATGCATTTCCACAGTTAATATGGAATTTTTAATAAACAGTTCCCCAAAAAAATAGTTCAAAGTCAACAGGGACTCTGATAGGGTTGTCCCCTCTCTCCTCTATTGTTTCTTCTGGTAGTAGAATTTCTCAGTAGACTTTTGAGGGAAGTTGTTGATGAACATTCCTTCCACGGACTCAAAGTTACCTGCTCAAACATTGTGACACATCTACTCCTTGTAGATGATGTCTTAATCCTTATAAGTGGGGAATATAAGGACTGGTTGGTTTTTAAACATATTTTAACAATGTTTTGTACAACTTCGGGTATGGAGGTTAATTTTCAAAGGTCATTTTTTCTAAATCAGAATATTGACTCCAGTTTTAAACAAAGATTATTTTCATAGTTTAAAATTCCATTCAAAAATTTGGAGGAAGGTATGAAATATTTAGGCTTTTGTTTAAATCCAAATGGATACAAAATAGTGGATTGGAATTGGTTGGTTGATAAGATTGTTAAAATAATTAACAACTGGACTTTTCTGTGGCTCTCTCTAGGTGGAAGACTGGTATTAGTGAAAGTTGTTCTTAAAAGTATTCCAGTGTATTGGTTCAATTTAGCGAAGGTTCCTACCTCTACTATACACAAAATTCAACAACTAATGGAGAATTTTTTGTGGAAAGGAGCGAACAAATCTTCAGGTTTTCATTTAACCAAATGGAAAACCATTACAACTCCTAAAGTTTTTGGTGGATGGGGTATAAGGAACATTATTCGGTTCGCAAAATATTTAGCTACTAAATCTTGTTGGAGAGGGATCTTTGGCAACAATATTTGGAGTCAAATTCTTAAAGGGAAATATCTAAAAGGAATCGATTTGACTTCTTGGATCAGAAAAGGGAATTTCAAATATCCTGGTGCCTCAAATTTCTGGAAAAAAATTATGAGCTCATTTCATATCATCAAGCAATGATTGGCCTAGAAAATAGGGAGCGGGAAACAAGTTATTATTGGGAAATATCCTTTCATTGGATATAAATCTTCATATAAAATTTATGATCCCTTAATACATACCCTAAATAATAAGGGTATCTATTCCATTGCTCAAGCAACCATTTCAAACACAGTAAATTTTTCTCAAAATTAGATAAATGCCAATCAACTTGGATTAAATGAAAATATGTAGAATGAATGGCACAAGTACATTATGATGTTGAAGAGTAGTGGATTTTCTCTTAATAATGCAAATGATAAAAAAAAATTGTCATGGAATAGGGATTTTGGAACAGTTTCAACAAACTTAGCATATCAATGCATTGCTAGTAATTCACAAATTGGTGGTTGTAAATCATGGTATAAGTCCATCTGGAGCATTAATATTCCAAGAAAAATTGTATGTTTCATGTGTTTATGCTTAAAATATTGTATCCTCATTGGTGCAAACTATAAGAAAAGGGGAGGCATAGGTCCTGTTCTTTGCAGTTTATGTCTCCAAGATGATGAGACTACAGAACATTTGCTCATACATTGTGAAACCACACATAAAATATGGAAAAGAACTATCAATTTCCCTTAATATATCAGATTGAATGATGCAGTCTACTCTAGAAAGAAATTTATTACACTGATTTACAAAATATCCAAGGATGAGATATATTCCTTTTCTGGTTAGTTGGAGAAATTGGAAATACAAGAACAAAATCATATTTGAAAATTGGCAAAGAGAGGACTCAAGAACTATCTCCAGTATTCTACTCGACATTAAAGAACACAAAGACACATGTGAAGTGGATAAAGTGGACTATATTCTAAACCCAGTTTTCTTTGATGAGAAACCAATAGGTTTCTTTGATGGTGCAGTTGTTAATGACAATTGTGGTGCTTGAGTTTACATAAAATTAATTGCTCACCATAGTTATAAAACACACTTTGCAGGAGGAAAGGGAAATAATATTAAGGCTTTAATTCTAGGACTTTGGGGACTTCTCCTCTTTTCACAGAGATTATCCATAAAGAATATGATGGCAGCAAGTGACTCCAAAGTCACTATCGACTAGATTAATGACTGCTCAAATTTGAATCTACTTTATTTACACAGCTGGAAATAACAAATTTTATTCTTAAAGACGAGATTGGAAATATCCACTTTGTGCATATTCATAGAGAATTCAACATAGTTGTTGATCAACTCTCCAAAAACTCTTTGGACAGTCCCCTAGGATGTTTTTTTTATGAGGAGATCTACAAAGAAAATGTTGTAAATACAGACACTTTTATGATTTTCTAAAGCTACAATATTGTGTAACAAGACACTAGAAGGATGTTAGTTATTCTCTTTTTTGTTAAGTGAAAGTGTGATATGTAAATCAATTGACAACTGTCAATAGATACTATCTAGAACTTACTCAAAGTACAGATCAACATATCAAGATTTTGAGGAAATATTACGATCTTATAGATATTTTTTGTAACCATGAAGAACACTTGATTCTAATAGAATAACAGTGGATCTGTTTTCTCCTATGTGAAAAAAAAAATATTTCAATTTAATAGTGTAATACTTCAATGTATTTATGTAAAAATGTATTATTAATGTATTAATGTAAATACCATAATACATTAATGTATTAATACTTTAGTAGTGTATTAATTAATAATGTATTAATTCAATATATTAATACTTTGGTTTATATATCCGATGGAAAATCACTTAGCTGAGAATTCAAGAAGCAATTTGTTAGCTTAAGAAGGATGTTGGCTTCTTGGGTAGTTGATTTAATATAAAATCACAATTCCACAATCACAACAAATTTAAGAATAACATGATATTTTTGGGAACTAAATGTGGTATATGTATCATTGTGGAAAATACAGGGGAAGACAATAACCAACAATATTATGAGAGCATAATTTTTCTTCTGTATGCAATTCAAATTCGAACTTATGTTGAATTCTTTTCAAATTTAAAAATTCTGAAATAATTTGTTTTTGTATCACGTTCAAATTAAAACTTAGTAACTATGATCACAGTTGGATATAAATTTACATTGATGATAACACCCAATTTATGTTGTTTATGTTTCTTTATAAAATCATGGGTAAATGAAAATATGATTCTGTGGATGTGGTATTGAATGTCAAGTTCACTCTCATTTTGAATGTGTTTGCAACAAAAGACATGTTAAAGCCTTTGTTGAATGGGAATCATACTTTCCCAAAGGAGCACCCACCTTTCTAGACTAGTTTTTCACAAGTTGGGTTGGGTAATTGATCTTTATTATTTCATTAATCTTGGGGAGAGATAGAAATGCCGCGGTTGAATCCCATATGGTTCCAATATTATCTAGAATTCAGTGGACTAGGTATCACCCTATGATTTATATATTTTAACTGCATCGTTAGATCAATTATCGATGCACTTGTAATTAGCTATTTTTTTTTACTTCCATTTTTTTAGGTATTGTTCCTATATAGTCTACCCGTTTTTGTTCCTATACAGTCCACACGTTTCATTAATATTTTATGAAAGTTAAATTTTGTCTATGAGTACAAATTCCACCGACTACTCTTCTTCTCATGCAGGCATGAACAAATGGTTCTATTTATTGGCTTCAAGACTTTTTTTTATAGCTTTGTAATACAAAGACCAATGCCAATGATGAAAAAAAATTACGCTTTTTCAATGACAAAATAAATTACTACTTTGTTTTGTAATATGCCAATTAACAACACATTTCTCCTTAAAGTAGTACTATGTTGTGTAATATGCCAATTAACAGCCCATTGTTTCTTAATGTTCAACCAAAACTTTAAATTTGTTGGTCAAGTACGATAAAAGAAAACGAGTTTGTTCTATTATGTTAATTAAAAAACCAATGCACTTATATTGTGCAATCACAACACCCACTGAACATATATCAACCTATGCAAGTAGAATACTTATTTTGAAATCAAAACACACACTACACATATATCGACCCATGAAAGGAGCATACTTCAGGAAAACAAAAGGGAAGAGTGTGTAGGAGTACACCACCAAATCCAAAAACATGGTTATCATGCTAGGTATCTCTCCCAAGAACTCAGATGTACTCCTTGTTAGACTATGAGTCCCTAGAAAATCACAAAGGTCGATACCACCTACTTATGAGTTATAATATTATTTGTTGATGAGGTGTTGTCATGATCCATTGATGATTTTTCAATGATATATAGATCTAGAAGTGGTCAATTCCATGTACTATGAATTCATATCATGAGATAAATACAATGTGTAAGAGAATGGCATAAATCCTTTTCCAACAATTTTTGTCTTGCTTTTGATCTATTTGCTAACATGTTATCAGAGGGTCCTTGCTTCTTAAGGGATCTGGTAGTTTCTTCATAGTATTTATCTATAGAAAGTGAGGTATCATAACTTCTCATGGTAGTGATACATGAAAGTGTATCCTATGGTGGAAAGATACTAGTTATATATTATGTAAAGAGATTGTGTTGGAACACAATGGGAAGACCCGGGATTAATTATCTATATACCAACAAAACCCTTAGACACCAGCCCCTTCAACATCACCTGCAAGCAAGTGAAGTTTCACATGAGGAATCTAGAGAGGCTGCAGGAACCAAGGTTCTGTAGTGATTAGGGGAAGTGAGTAATTCTTCATGTTCTTACTACATTTATTCATGTGCACGGTTTTGATTACTTAACACTCAATATATTCTATGTGCGACATTCTCCCACTTAACATTCTTTCAATTACTATATACTTCAGTGCACGGCATTTAAAATCATATATGAACAATACATTCAACATATATCATCATTGAATGATAACATTAAACATCATAATATGGAAATATAACACATCACAACACACATGTTTAATGTGGTTCACGCAACTTGGGCTACGTCCACAAGGACTAGCTTATTTTATTATTCATTGATCATTCTCTTATAGCTACAAACTGTGCTACAAAATATGCAACAATAACATTACCCAAACCTACCTAGCCATTCTTCTGCAGTGCAAGCCTAGATTTGAAAACCCCAGTCACAACATATGAACACTTAACCAAAACTCATTTCACTCCTCATTCATCTACACTTGAACATTTCGAGCCTCAGAACTCACTAAATTTCAGAACTCGTCTACCCAAAAAATCATTACATATTTATACATATAAAATAGGGATAAGCTCGTTACAATGTGGAAACAAATGTCCGAAAAACTCAATGGTCTATAATCATTTTCCTCCTTTTCTTCACATATTCGTCATGCTTCCTTCTATTGCGCACTTTGACTACTTAAAGTATGCTCCATCGTGCACTCTAGTCCTTCTTCTAACTACTTTTATTTTTTATTTATGCTAGCACATATCCCAAAAAATATTCAAAACACCTACCCAACAGGCCCCCAACACTCACATGTATCTCATCCTGAGCCACTCAAACCTTCTTCCAATGGGCCATGAATTTTTCTAATGTATCCTCTGTTGATGCAACCTTCTCCTTTACTTCTAGTTTCTTCTGCAAAATTTGGTCAACTGTCTTTTATTTTTTACTTATGTTAGCACATATCCCAAAAATTATTCAAAACACCTATCCAATAGCCCCCCAACACTCACCTGTAGCTCATCCTGAGCCACTCAGGCCTTCTTCCAATGCGCCATGAATTTTTTGAAGGTCTCCTTTGCTGATGAAACCTTGTCCTTTACTTCTAGTTTCTTCTACAAAATTTGGTCAATTATGCCTGTAGTGATCTGAGCCTGTATCTTCTCGACGCCTTCATCAACTACCTATTTGATTATACCTTGAGTTGTTGCTAAGGTCACTATCACATTTTATTCTTCCTCATGTAGTACTTCTATATATTTTTCACCAACCTGCTACTTCGCCCTTAGGTGATTCATTTCTAAATAAAACTTTTTGTTCTCATTCATCACTATTACCACCTCAACTATTGGTAATGTGCCCATCACGTCTCTTAATTTCTACTCCTTTTCCTGTGTAGCTTGGATATTATGAATAATTTCATGTTGCTCCTTATCCTCAATGAGTTTTGTCCAGATTCCCATAGTCTCTGTATAAAGTTGAGCACACTCTACTTCTAGATTCTTTATACTTTCCACCACTATTGTGATAGTTTGATCCATTTTCTCCCTCTCTTCAGGTGGGGCTCTTGGTGTCACACGCACTTCTAGAACAATTATTCATGCAAGAAATCCCTAAATGGCTTCACTGATATTTGTTACTTGATCTTTCACCTGAGCCTCCTTCTCTTTTTGTGCCTCTGGGAGTTCTTGATATACCTTAGTGAATTCCTACTGCATTATTTCTACCTTCCGTGTGCCCTCATCACGCTCCCATTTAACATTTTTGTACTCCATCTCTAATGACATATTTTATGTCATAACCTTCACTAACTCGATGGATGTTTTCTCTTCGCACGATTTCATCTCTTTTGTTTCACTCATCCATAATTATTTCAATACTTCTATTGGAATTTGTGATAGCACTAAGTCAATGTGACCTAGTGTTATGTCTTGTTATTGTATCTATGTCATTGGGAACTTGACTACCCCTATTTCTAGATTAATCAATCTTCATTCTCCTATGTTTGTTAAGGACTGTGAGATTCTTCTCTCTGCCTCCCCAGTCTTGGTAGTGCTTGTTTTTGGTTCCTCCTCTGTCTTTCTCCCTGACATGATGTTGGCTGCTTCTAGTAGTTGACGCAGTTCATCCATTTGTTCCTGCATGATTCTTCTCATATCATCATGTTGTTGTGTTGCATGATGAAACATGTCATTTGTGACTTCCTTCACTTGGTTGCCTATCTTCTCCAAATATTCTTCTATTAAATCATGGATAGACACTTCCTTGATGGTTTTTTGGTTTGAACATTGTTGTCTGTGTCTCCCTATCTCTGATTTCTTCCTCTTCCTATCATTGTGCGATGTTGTTTGTTGAGTTGTTTCCTCTGGGATATTTCCTCTATCTTGGTCATATCCTCCTTCTTCATCCTCATTGACCTCGCGTACTTTGGGTTTTTTCTTCTCTAATGGCCCTATCTTTGTTGGTGGAATATTCCACTCATCTTCCCAATCAACCATAATATGGCCCATCTCTTATTCGATCAATTTGTATTGTGTTTCCAACCATTATTAATATGGGTCCTTCTTTACTTGTAGGAACATGTGGTGACACCTTATATTAAAGTGTGCCACTGCCTTATATGCCTCAACCACCTGATTTGGTATGCATGGTGTCCTCTGGATGTTGTCCCTGATAGTTTCCTTATAAATATAAAATGTGACATTACAATCCATCTATCACACCTTATGTGTAGTATACCATAGGTTTTGATATTGTGTGGCTAGACAAGGCTTCATCGTGACTCCCAAAAATTGATTGTCATCTATCTCTCTCTAAGTCGATATATCTATTAAAATTAGTAACCAAGAATAATGGAACTCAGTCCCCTTATCCTACACTTCTTCACAGTCAATCAAAAATTGTTCAAAAACAATGTTTCCCAATTCATCTGGATGCCCTCTACATACATTTCTATTGTTGTTATCACTGCTACTGGAAATTAATTATTTTTTCACTTTCTCAACAACTTACAGGATAAGGCTTGCATCATGAACCTTACCATCAGGTCGCATATGCTTGTCACATCCAAACCATGTTTTCAAAGGAATGTATGGAATTTTTCTTTCATGATCTCAATGAGAGCTTTATTATTATTATTATCGGAAAATAACAAATATGGGTCCTTCCCCCGTGATAGAAGACTAATAATGTGCACTATTAAATATGTATTGATGCATATTGTCATGTCAATCCATATGTATCTCCCATGCATACAACTTAGCATCATTTTTACACACGCACCGGTCTCCTAGCTCCATCTAAAATGGGGTATATCAAACATGTTTCGAAGGCTTTCTTTCTGCAGCCGCATAGCCCACATTTGTGGCTTGATGACTATCATATGATTCTCGGAACTAATAGAATGTATCAAAATTTTGTTGGGTATTAAATCTAGAAACTTGTTCTCATCGGTGATGTCATGGTTAGCATACTTTAACACAGGTATCAAACCTACAATGTCCCCTTCTACAATTACTCCTTCTAAAATCAGTGGCTCCATGAGGGGGTACATTGCATCCCTCTATAAATGGACCTATTTTGTTGATGGATTTATCGGTGGGATATAATACTTGTGGAAACTTGATTATGAGGACGATGCCTCCTATGTTTCTTCAACTACCGGCAACATTTTTGGCTAACCATCCATTTTCTTCAGTAATGACATTGAATTTTTTGTTGCCTTTAGTGGAACCATCTTCCTCTGCGACAGTTCCCTACTTCCAACTGGTTCTAAAACTTCAAAACAATAACTTTGGCTCTGTAAATTTGGTTCTCAACGTGAATGTTGAATGACAATTACCTTCCCCCGTTAGTCCTTTGATTTCTTTTATACTTCCTTGCCAGTTGTTGCTTCCCTTCATGCTTAAACTTTTCGTCCAATACACTAGTGGTTGGAACTCATTACCTATTGGAATATTGGTTTTCATGGATGTCATCTACAAAAAACCTAGCAAAAATACAAATCTTAGGAGGGAAACATATCGGTTAACGTGCAAAATATCTACATGCAGGAGGAGTGTGCATTTATTGAGACCTTGGAGAGATCAAAGGAAAACCTCAGAAGGGAGGAGCACCTCAAAGGAATCCCTATCAGGATCTAAGTTACCATAAAACCAATGAAAGATTTCCTTTGTAAACAATGAATAAATCCTCATTACGGTTTGAAGTATTACAAACATTAGATCCATATCAAGAGAAAGCTCAATAATTAGATCAAGGTAGAGCCAAAGGTTGAGAGAGATTAAAACCGTCATATCTAGTTGAGAAATTTTGGGCATAACCAGAGTCGTCATATCAAACTAATCGATCGTCATCCCTTGATTGAAGCTAAGTAGGAGATATAAATATTTGGGACTCCATAACCTCACCACTTCAACAATTATTGGAGACAAGGAAAAAGCATGAAATTGTGAAGTTGCAAAATCGTGAAATCCCATTGGTTGTCTGATTTGATAGGAAGATTGGTTTAAATCTCATTTTTTGATCATCGTCATCTAACGCTGTCCCTCTCAATGTAAATAAGTTTGATTCCTAGAAATTTGTAAGGTCGAAGTCATGAAATCTCGCCAACCATCGGATCAAGGAGGAACTTCCAGTGAATTCTTGAGCGTCCGATCAAGTATAGTGGAAGGATGGGGTAAGACATAAATTCATGAATTCAAGGAGTTTTGAAGCCATGAAATCCCACCAACTGTTAGATCCAGGGAATAATTCAAGAATAATGTGAGGCTTTAGATCAAGCAATGGAAGGATAGTGTAAGTTTTGTGACTCCAAAAATTCACCACTTCAACGATCATTGGAGAGAAGGAAGAGGCATGAAATCGCAAAGTCATGAAATCGTGAAATCTCGTCAGCCGTCCTATATGATAGGGAGATTGGTTTAAATCCCAACCGTTGGTCATGGTCATTCAACATTGGCCCTCCGGTGCAGATGAACAACTTGAGAGTTGTAATATCCTGGAGTCTCGGAGTGTTGAAGTCTCGAAATAAATAAGGAACGTCCATATCAAAACCTGATTAAGTCATTATCATTGATTTCATTGAAACCTCCAGATGATCCAGGATCATCCAATCAACATGAGACTAAATATCAACTGTCTGATCTACTAGTGAATATAATGCACGTATTTCGGTGAAGTTTACTCTGGGAGAGTTGGAAGATTGAAAAGGGATAATAGCCCGAAGGAAAAAGTCCATAGGACTTGGTTCCAGTGATGGTCTCATGATAAGGTAAAGGGGTTTATTAGAGGAGTGAAGGGAATAGAAGTAAACAGGACCACATACACTTTTGAATGAGGTTGTCTGTATAATAATAAGGGCAAGGTGCTAGGAGAAATGCTTAAAGTGGATAAGCCCATGGTTTTGAGTCCGCACACACAAGGAAAATGGATTGAAGGAAGCACCTGTGCATAATTCGAATTATGTACTAGCTTAAAGGGCCCGTGGAATAATTTGACAAAGATTTGCACACAACCATTCCATTGTCTCTACAATATTTTATTTACATGTGAAGGGATTAAATACATAGGATTTGACATCTTTAAGTTAAATAAAATATTATCAACATTATTGTTAAAATTAAAAGAAAAGGTGCTATGGTACATTGTCAAAAGACACAATGGTTCAAATTCATACCTATTTGGAATACTATATCAACAAAAAAGTGTAATGGAATGAAATTGTCTCTATGGTCTACATATGAAGATCAAAATCATGTGCAAAATCCAAGGAAGAAAGACGAAGATTCTTGTGAAGTGAGGGTGGAAGGGAGGAGAAAGGAAGGATTAATATCCTTTTCTAATTAAAGTTTAAATAAATATATTTGGTGCTTCATAGGGTTGCTACCCTAAAACAAGGGATTTGGTGCTTCCTAGGGTTGGTGCCAAAAAACAAGTGAGTTTGTGCTTCCTAGGGTTGGAGCCCTGAAACAAGGGAGTTGGTGCTTCCTAGGGTTGGAGCCCTGAAAAAAAGGAGTTGGTGCTTCCTATGGTTGGTGCCCTGAAACAAGGGGATTTGTGTCTCCTAGAGTTGGTTCTCTAAACTCAATCATTTTTATAAAACTTGTAATTTGTATTTAATTTTATACTTATTGATGTTATTTACTGAAGTTTCTTGTTGATCAATAAACTTAATAAGTAATTATTTAAAAATTGATAAGATGTATTAATACTGATTCACCCCCCCCCCTCTCAGTATTGAACTGAATTCCAACAATTGGTATCATAGTGGGTTTCTTCATCATAGTCTAATAATTGGAAGGTATATTCTACATAATCCAATGGATCATCAAGAAGAAATTTCTTCCACCAGAGAACCTTTGTTCAAATGGAATTATTATGCTCTTTGGAGTGTGAGTATGAAAGGTTATATAATTACCTTGGGTTGTGATATATGTAAATCTGTAGAAAATGGGTACACTGCACTTGCTACTCCTCCCACAGACACAACTGGAAAAAATATTTGCAATGACATCCTAGGAGGATTAGACAATCCTATATTTGTGAAAGTAATGCATTGTAAGAAAACAAAATAAATTTGGGATAAACTAAAGGTCACATATGAAGGAGATAGCAAGGTCAAAAAGGCCAAACTAAAAACCTATAGAACAAAATTTGAAAACTTGAAAATGAAAGAAGAAGAGAACATAGTAGAATATATTTAGAGAGTATATAAAGTGGTGAAATCAATCAGAGCATTAGGAGAATATATCACATATCAATCCATTGTGAAAACATTCTTGAGATCAATACCTGTGAGATGTGATATCAAAATTTATACTCTTGAGGATAGACCAGACCTTGATAATCTCACAATGGATGAACTACATGGGATCCTCACAATGTATGAGATGAGAAAAGGGGAAAAAAGATAGGCAAAAGGAGAAACAAGCTTTAAAGCATCAAAATCAAAGAAGAAACAGGAGAAGGTGTCTAATGAAGATCGGTCATAAATATATAATGAAGAAATAGCTAGCTTCATGAAGAAACTCGAGAAATGAACTGGTAGATACAAGGGAAAGTTTCCTCTAATATGCTTTAACTATGGAAAGATTGAACATTTTGCTTCCAAATGTCCCTATCTAAAACAAGAAGAAAGTAATGATGAAATAAATTTCAAAGAATAAAAGAAGATCCAAACCAAAGACAAAAGGAAGGTCTACAAAAAGAACAATACCTTTTACATTGAAGAGAACAACAACTCATATGAAGAAAGTTGATGCAGGAGCATCGCCCACGTCAAGCGAGCCATCACATCGAGCGGAAGACAGCTGGATAGCGCAACACAAATTTTGGAAAACACTTGGAAGTTGTTGCGCGATCTTAAATGATTCATTTAAGAAACGACGCACTTGTATATTGTAATGGACCTTGAGCGGATATCTCACGTCCTAAGGTAGCTGAGGCATTTATTAGATTTAATGCAGATAGATAGGATATTTAATTCTAGATTTGATAGCTTTAGAATTGTGAGGGAAAACGGATATAGACACCCTCCTTTGTATCATTGTAATATTAGCAGCATTCAGGAGAAAGAGAGAGACACAGAGAAGGGTAGGAAGAACCTCCATGTACAGACATTGAATTAATAAAAAGAACTTTGATTCAATTCCATGGTTGTGTTGTTCTCTGTGTATTGCTAATAGTATGTTCATGAATGTTTGCTTCATTTCTGTATTTGCTTTTATATGCTTAGTATGTGATTTCATGGTTGAAATGAAGTCTGTGAGAACAAGGAGTTAGTTTCAATTGTTTCTCTATCTTGAACCAGAGAATTCCTGCAAGGAGTGCATTCGAATCGTCCGCAAGGAGTGCGTTGACAGAAGGGTTCAGATAGAGAGAACTTTTGTTCTAAGTTCTTAGAAGTGCAGATTTAGCACTGGAGCCGTGCAAGGCATGCGCAGGCTGGACGAAGCCTCAGAGTTGTGATTCTGAGCAAAGGGAAGTGAAAGACTGCTGCTGCAGGTGTGCGCAGAGTCAAGAAGACTTCAACACTTAGGCGTTGTTGAAGATTTTCTGCAAGAAATACGTGCAAGAGCTTCTTCCTGAGGGAATTGAAGTCGTTGAAGCTCAGGAAGGGTAGACCTTCGATTTCATTGAAGGGTCGAGCCAGAAGTTGTGCATAAGCAGATTTCAGGGAAGAGACGCAGGTTGCCGGATAAGTCTCATGGAGAGACACATCTTGTTTAGAGATTGCGTTCAGTGGAAAGTGGACGTGAAGTCTACAGTGCAGGCGAGAGAAGTTCGAAGCTAAGGAAAATAGGAGTTGTCAACAGAGATCACGAGGAGCGTGGATCTACTCGTGAAATTGGGATATCGGGAGTTCGTAAGGTAAGACTCCAACTAGGTGCAATGGGAGTCACGAAGTCGCTAGGTGCGACATCCCGACGGTAACGTGAGTCGTGTGGGCCATAGAGTAAAGTGCAAGACTCGTGGCGAAAATCTGAGATCTCGTAAGTTCGGGGCTCGTGAGTTGGAATCTCAAACATTTAGAGGGTCGAGTTGCGAGACGCGAGGATCCGAAGGCGCGATAGGAAAATATCGATGTCTCGGAACATCGGAACTCGGGATTTGGAGGACCGAGTGCTTGGGGTTGCGAGAGCCGAAGTCCCGATGAAGGAAGAGTCAGCGATTTGACTGACGCATCGGGTCTCGGGAAGCCGAGGGTATATTGAATATACGTGAACTCGCAAAGTTGCGAAGTTTCGATACTCCGACGGAAAAAGTGAGGGTCGCGTGCGCGAAGTAATCTGTGGGTGTAGATCTTCGGATAGGGAGATAGAAGAGTATTTGTACTCTTCGGGCCAAGAGGAGAGAAGGTCCTGGAGGAGGCGAACGTGCTCTGAGGAGTGCACTCAGCGTCAGAGTACTCCCTCACTTGAAAATTTTCATGGGCTCCTGTCCATGAGCTCCTGCACAGTTTGTCCATGCTTCTGTATGGCTGCTTCGCTTTCCCAGCTGGCATCTTCCACTGGGTGATTCTTCCACTTGACCAGATATTCAAAGTACTGCTTTCATCTGATTTTCTTACCTACTCATTTATCCAGTATGTACTCCATCTGTGGCTTCTCTGCAACTGGCAATTGCTTCTGCCACTGGATTACTGGTTCCTCAGTTCCAGTCTCTGCTTCTCCAGCCTAGTATGGGTATAAGTTAGAAACGTTAAATATCAGAGATATCCCGATGCCATCCGGCAACTCAATCTCATAAGCATTCTCTCCGAATTTCTTCAGGACTCTGCATGGTCCGATTTTCTTCATCTTGATTTTATTGTATGTTCCCCTTGGGAACCTTTCCTTCCTCAAATGTGCTAGAACAATATCTCCAACTTCAAACTGAAGTTTTCTCCGATGTTGATCTGCTCTACGCTTGTACTCTTGATTTGAATCAATCAATCGTTGCTTCACCTGACTGTGAAGTTCCTGCATCGCCTCAGCGAATTCTTCTGCACTAGCACTGCTAGTCGCAGTCTTCTCTGAATCTCGCAATTCATAAACTCCTCTCGGTTGTGTCCCATACACAATCTGAAATGGACTCTTACCTGTACTCCGATTCACTAAATCATTGTACGCAAACTCTGCCTGTGGTAATATGTTGTCCCAGCTACTATGGTGTTCCATCACCAGGCTTCTCAGCAAGTCTCCAAGACTTTTGTTGACCACCTCGGTCTGTCTGTCTGTCTGTGGATGATAAGTCGAACTAAACTCCAGATTAGTTCCTAGCTTCTTCCATAGCGTCCTCCAAAAATGACCTATGAATTTGGTATCCCTGTCCGAGACTATACTTATCGGTAATCCATGAAGTCTAACGATCTCTAAGAAAAACAAGTTTGCGATGTGCGTCGCATCGCTGGTCTTCTGGCATGGAATAAAATGTGCCATCTTTGAAAACCTGTCCACGAATACAAAGATGGAATCAACTCCTCTCTGCGTCCTTGGAAATCCTAGTACAAAATCCATGCTTATCGCCTCCCATGGCCTCTCTGGTATGGGAAATGACTGATAAAAACCCGCGTTCTGTTTCCGGCCCTTCGAATGTTGACAAATTCTGCATTTGTCAACAAATATTTTGACATCCGCTCGCATCCCTGGCCAAAAATATGATTCGCTCAGTTTTGCGAATGTTTTTTCGTGACCAAAGTGTCCTGCTAATCCACCGCTATGTTTTTCCTTTAGCGGGTTCTCCCTCATGGAGCAATTCGGAATGCACAGTTGATTGCCTCTGAACAACAATCCTTCCTGGATCATGTAATCTATCCATGGGCTCTGGTCTCTGAGAACTAGATTCTCAGCTGCTTCGTATGCCTCTCCGAAATCCGCATCACCTGCATACATGTCTTTAAGATTTTCAAAACCCAATGTTTTGATTCGGAACTCCTGCAGCAATAAACATTTTCTGCTCAAAGCACCAGCCACTTTGTTAGCAGTCCCTGAAATGTGTTTAATCACGAACGTGAAATTCTGCATGTACTCTACCCATTTTGCATTCTTCTGATTCAACTTCTCCTGTTGACTCACAAACTGCAACGCATGATTATCGCTGTACAGAACAAATTCCTTCGGGATCAAGTAATGCCTCCACTTCTGTAGTGCCTGTATGATAGCATAAAACTCTTTATCATACGTGGAGTATTTTAGCTTTGCTTCATCCAGCTTCTCGCTGAAATAGGCAACTGGCCTGTCATCCTGACTTAAGACCGATCCTATAGCATATCCCCTTGCATCACATTTCACCTGAAATGTCTTTTTGAAGTCCGGCAACACCAACACTGGTTGCTCTGTTATCTTCCGCTTCAACAGATTGAAGCTCTTCTCAGCCTCCGCTGTCCAATGAAAAGTCTTGTGTCGCTTCTTCACTGTGTCCATCATCGCTGCACTAATCCCACTGAAATTCTTGATGAATTTTCTATAGAAACTAGCCAGTCCATGAATACTCCTCACCTCGAAAACATTTCTCGGTGATGGCCAGTTTTTTATCACGTCCACCTTTTCCGGATCCATCTTCAATTCATTTGCTGAGATAACAAAACCCAAATAAATGAGCTCTGTCTTCATGAACAAAGATTTCTTCATATTAATCAGCAGCTTCTCCTGCTGTAGTTTCTTCATCACAATGGCCAAATGTTTCAAATGTTCAGCCTTGGTCTAACTGTAGATCAATATATCATCCAGATATACAACTACAAACTTTCCGATGAATTCCCTCGGGACTTCATTCATCAGTCTCATGAAAGTACTTGGCGCATTCGTCAAGCCAAATGGCATGACCAACCATTCATACAAACCTTCATTTGTCTTGAATGTTGTCTTCCATTCATCACCTTCCCTCATGAGAATCTGATGATATCCACTTTTCAAGTCAATCTTTGAAAAATAATTTGCCCCACTCAGGCAATCCATCAGATCATCCATTCTCGGCAGTGGAAATCTGTACCTGATGTTGATTTTGTTAATCGCTCTAGAGTCTATACACATTCTCCATCCTCCATCCTTCTTCGGACTAAGTACTGTCGGAACAGCACACGGACTTAGACTTTCCCTGACCAGTCCTTTATCCATCAAATCTTGGACCTGTCTCTTGACCTCCTCATTCTCTTAAGGCATCAATCTGTACGCAACCTTATTCGACAAACTGGCTCCTGGTATGAGGTCGATGTGATGACTCACACTCCTCATCGTTGGCAACGAACGAGGTAATTCTTACACGACGATATCAACGAACTCATCCAGCAGTTCCTGAATCTCTTCCGGTAAGTCATCCACTCTTGTGCTAGTCAGGACAATTCTCGGTTTCCTAACCATAAAGAATTGTGGATCTTCCTTCTTCTCCATCTCTCTGAGAAGCTCTTTCCCACTCATGAGAAGTATGGTATTACTTACTTCCGGCTTCACCTCCTTATCCTTTATCGGAAGCAACTTATGGGTTCTCCCATTCTTCTCCAGTGTATATGTGTTCATCTTCCCATCATGAATCACATTTCGGTCATACTTCCATGGTCTACCCAGCAGTACATGATAGACATCCATGGGAATGACATCACACAGAATCTGATCATTATAATTCCCAATTTTGAATTCAACTAAACACTGTTTAGGGACGCTCACCTGATGTCCTTTTTGTAGCCACGTGACTTTATATGGACTCGGGTGCTTAATTGTCTTCAGCGCTAATTTCTCCACCATCTCGGTTGAAACGAGATTATCGGTGCTTCCACTGTCCACAATGACCTTGCATTTCCTGTCCTTGGTTGTGCAAGCTGTCCTGAACAGTCTGCTCCTCTGTACTGAGCTTTCCACCTCATTCTCAGGTGTCAAAATAACCTTATGAATTCCAAGTGACCTTTCGTTGTCTCCATCCTCTGACTCGGCATCACGCTTCTGCGCTTCTGTGATGTGAGTTTCTCCTACGTCCTTCTTCTCTGGACACTCAAATGAATTGTGCCCATTTTTCCCACATGTAAAACATGTGATCACTCCTCCTCTTCCTCTACCTCGACCTCTAGTACGAGGAAGTGTGTTTGCATCAGCATAATCTCCCCGCTGATCATTCTACTATCCTCTCAGCTCAACATATGGCTGCCTCTGTTGTGAGGTTCCGTCTCTCTCAACCTTACCCTGAGGTCTCTTCCATTCCTCTTTGGGCTTCTGGAATCTCTCCTGGGCAACTGCCTTGCCTCTGCGCTGACTTCTGCCTCGCCCTCGCTGTCCTTTCTTTCGGCTCAGCTTCTCTTCGGCTTTCAGGGCCATCTGGTACGCATCCTCAACTTGTCGGATGGTTACCATGATCAATTCATCCTGAATGTCATATCTCAGACCATTTAGATATCTCGCTACCTTCTCATCATCGCTCTCTCGATGACCTGCTCGGATGTTGAGCTTGTAAAACTCTTCGGTGTATTCTTTCACCGTCATCAACTTCTGTCTCAGGTTATGCATTTGCCTAAACAGTGTGATATGGTAATCTTTGGGGATGAATTTCGCCTTCATCTTCACGATCATCTAATCCCAGCTTTTGATCTTTTGCTTGCCTTTGCAGCGTCTATCAGCCTGTAACTCATCCCACCATAATGCTGCATGTCCTTTCAACTTAGTGACAGCATGCCTTATTTTTTTATCCTCTTCGATATCTTCGTAATCGAAGTAGGTGTCAAGAGCTCGGATCCATTCCAGCAACTCTTCTGCATCCAGGCTTCCCTCATAAACTGGAATGTCCATTTTGGTATTGGAACTCATCCTGGAAATGGCCTTGATCAACCACTCGGTTGATGCATCCTCTACTGTGACTTCTTCTACATGTCCAACTTCTTCTTCAACCTCGGAATCACTAAGATCCCCTGCACCAGCTCCGCGTCTTTGTGCAGTCTCCATCTCCTCAAGCCTTGCTCGGAGATCTCTCATCTGTCGTTCCATTTCTGGATTTCCTGCTGGTCTACCTCTTCTCCTCACCTCCCTATCTTCTAGGTCTGGTGATTTTCTTTCTCTTCTAGGCGGCATGATGTGTTCTCTTCTATGCTACAGAAAGCAAAGAAATCCTTCTCTGATACCACTCTGACACTGAGCGCACTCCTCGGAGCACGTTCGCCTCCTCCAAGACCTTCTCTCCTCTCAGCCCAAAGAGTACAAATACTCTTCTATATCCCTATCGAAAGATCTGCACCCACAGATTACTTCGCGCACGCGACCCTCACTGTTTCCATCAGAGTATCAGAACTTCGCAACTTCGCGAGTTCACGTATGTTCAATATACCCTCGGCTTCCTGAGACCCGATGTATCAGTCAAATCGTTGACTCTTCCTTCTTTGGGACTTCGGCTCTCACGACCCCAAGCACTCAGTCCTCCAACTCCCGAGTTCCGATGTTCCAAGACACCGATATTTTCCTATCGCGCCTTCGGATCCTTGCGTCTCGCGACTCAACCCTCTAAATGTTTGAGCTTCCAACTCACGAGCCCCGAACTTACGAGATCTCGGATTTCCGCCACCAGTCTTGAACTTTACTCTGTGGCCCACACGACTCACGTTACCGTCGGGATGTCGTACCTGGCGACTTCACGACTCCCGTTGCACCCAGTTGGAGTCTTACCTTACGAACTCCCGATATCCCAATTTCACGAGTAAATCCATGCTCCTCGTGATCTCTGTTGACAACTCCTGTTTTCCTGAGCTTTGAACTTCTCTCGCCTACACTGTAGACTTCACGTCCACTTTCCACTGAACGCAATCTCTAAACAAGACATGTCTCTCCACGAGACTTATCCGACAACTTGTGTCTCTTCCCTAAAATATGCTTATGCACAACTTCTAGCTCGACCCTTCCTGAGCTTCAACAACTTCAATTCCCTCAGGAAGAAGCTCTTGCACATATTTCTTGCGGAAAATATTCAACAACGCCTAAGTGATGAAGTCTTCTTGACTCTGCGCACACCTACAGCAGCAGTCTTTCACTTCCCTTTGCTCAGAATCTCAACTCTGAGGCTTCGTCCAGCCTGCGCATGCCTTGCATGGCTCCAGTGCTAAATATGCACTTCTAAGAACTTAGAACAAAATTTCTCTCTATCTGAACCCTTCTGTCAACGCACTCCTTGTGGACGATTCGACTGCACTCCTTGCAGGAATTCTCTGGTTCAAGATAGAGAAACAATTGAAACTAACTCCTTGTTCTCACAGACTTCATTTCAACCATGAAATCAAATACACAACATATAAAAGAAAATACATAAATGAAGCAAACATTCATGAACATACTATTAGCAATACACAGAGAACAACACAACCATGGAATTGAATCAAAGTTCTTTTTATTAATTCAATGTCTGTACATGGAGGTTCTTCCTACCCTTCTCTGTGTCTCTCTCTTGCTCCTGAATGCTGCTAATATTACAATCATACAAAGGAGGGTGTCTATATCCGTTTTCCCTCACAATTCTAAAGCTATCAAATCTAGAATTAAATATCCTATCTATCTGCATTAAATCTAATAAATGTTGTCAGGCTGCTAAATTGAAGATTTAAATGACCTGAAACACTAAATTGTCAAACCAAGGTAAGTAAACTTTGAGCTGCTACACTGTATGTGCGGGTAAGCTAATTCCTATCTAAAGACTATCCTTAAAAGAAAACCTAAACTCACTCTGAGAAACTGAATCTTAATGACTATCTTGAAACTGATCATTTCCTGTGTAATTCATCAAAAGAGGAACAGTTCTATGTTTGAGTGTTGTTACTTCTATTTCTGCTCTACTAAAATTTCACAAGACTATTTAACACTCTCTTTAATCATCTATCGACATTATTTCTATCTCTCACAGAAAGATTATTTCCTAAAATTATTTTAATCTAAACATTGAAAACAAATCTAACTCTGTCTACAGGAAGGATAAAGAACTTGTTGGAAAATTCAGTAGATAGAATGCAATGATGGTTGTTGTCATTAATGGAAATAGTAGAGACAGTAGGATAAGAAGGATAAAACCCCGTGGGGATTTGGAAGTAAAAGCTCAGGAGGAACAACCTTGAAGAAAACGCGCACAGCAAGATCTTACAAAGGAAAAAGGAAGAAGAGTCTGTGACCATAGGATCTCATACAAATTTCCCAAAAGAACGAGGGCCGTCAGATCTATAAAAGTTGTGAGAGAGATAACCCAAAGGAGAAAATCGGGGATCGGGACTTTGAAATGTCTTGTTCACTCGACAATGAAAACCCTGAAATCGTGAGACGCGATTTGATCGCAGCCGTTAAGTCAAGCAGGGATCTGGACCGTTGGTTTGTATGGACACATGGCAGCCAGGAGGCCTCATCGGCAATTCGGGGATTGGGATTTCATAATGCAAAGAACACAATGCAACAAAAAACCCCGATTTCGCAATATGCGAAATCCTGACGGAATCTGAACCATCAGATCAACATGCGATCTAGACCGTCGATCTAATTCACGTCAGCAGTCCATGTCAGCTAGGGACACGTGGCACAACCAAGTAATGATAGGTGTCAGGAAAAAATAACACTTCAGGCACATACAAGTCATGAATCAAAGTGACACGTGGTAGGATCTAACACGTGCCAAATCACGTGTGACGTCAGCAGAGGCATCGGCGATCGGGATTTGATATGTCAAGAACACGTGGTAGGAGATCCGGACGAGTTGGTATTCGGCGTTTCGGAGTTCTCGGTGACGAGAGACTCACAACCGCAGGAATCGCGATATCCCGATACGCGATTTCCCGATGGAGGTAAGCACCTAGTGGGGTCCAAGTGACAGCGCAGAGGACAGGTGGCATCGGAGTTTCGGGGTTCAGGTTTTGGTATTGACAAGAACATTGTACATCAGACATCGCGAAATCGCGATACGCGATTTCCCGATAAGGGATATAGGCTGTGGGCCACCCAGGAGTCAGTGGAGGACAGGTGTAAGGAGTACAAAGGAAGTCGGGAATTGGCACATCGCAGGTTCAGGGGGCATATGCACATTATCATTATAAACCCCGAAACTCCGACGAGAGGTTTGGTAGCGGTCACATGATAGCTGGTCATATGGGCATATAGCCAGCAGGGCTAGCGAGTGGAAAGGAGCCATCGGGAATCGGAGGATTGCGAGTCCGTAGGACTTGTGATTTTTGACATCGCAAATGCCGAAATCATGATGGGTGAAATCCCGATTTTGATCTGAACCGTTGGATCAAATATTGATCGGAGGGTCACTGTTCACTCTCACAGTTAACGACTGAATATGATTTCGCTTAGTGAAACGGACTCATCATGAAGAATTAGTTAATGTTTCAGATGATGATTCAGTTGCTGAGACAGTTGTTATTGCTCTTGTCGAAGGAGATGGGAAGGGGAACCGTCATAACATAATGTATAAAAGAAAATGAAGGAGACCGAATTGGGTGATCGTTCAGAATGAAAAATGTGTAAACAGTAAGAAAAAGAAGATGAGCAGAAGAATAGCAACAAGTTTAATTAATGTGCAGAATGAAATGAAATGAATATCTGAAGCAGAGGAGAACGATAGAGCAGAAATTAAGCAAAGGAGAATGATAGAGAAGAACTGAAGTAGAGCAGAATGATAAGAGCAGAGCTGAAGCAGAGCAGAATGATAGAGCAAGCAGCAGAAGACAGGATTTACAGAACAAAGTAAGATTGGTATGAACTGATTTATCTATAAAGTTGAATGTTTATTTAGTTATTAAGAAACCAGGGTGGCAGGGTGGTGCTAGGGAGAACAGGTGTTCTCTGTTATGCAGGTTGGAGCCTGTGTAACTGGAAGTTGGT
>ML802994.1:171293-191684 GCA_009831015.1 Picea engelmannii
TGGGAGACATTTCCCCAAGACATTACCCAAATCCCCTTTTTCTACCCCCCACCTGGAGTCCAAAAAATCCAGGTAGCTGCTACTCTCACCCTTCCCAACATGGTTCTTTCCATCCCTGTATGGTATCTCCATCAACCCTCCATGGTTCCTACACCATCTCTCCCTCCTCAAACAAAGGGATTACCGATGTAGATCTCAGTGCAGGTTCCTGCCACACCACCCTCACCACCACCACCACTGGGGAAGACAAAGTGTAATATACCATATATAAAATGTATGAAGAACAGAAATAAAATGCTATTAATGGCAGAATAACAACAATATAACCAGAAAATTCACCACAATAACACTGAAATGATATAAGAATAAAAACATAAATAACACTTTGAATATGAAAGCAATGTTCACAAGCCTTTTTGAGGGGGAAACCTCCAGTTGAGCAGAGCTCTATTACAATAATATCCAAGCTAGGGTTCTCATACCCTCGACTCCTATTTATACTAAAAATAAGAATATAGAGGAAGATCCTTCTAGAAGCAGAAGCTTCTATTAAGTATTATTACATCCTCCTTATTCTATTTTATTGAAAGGCCTTATTAATATTGACCTTTATTACATCTGAATATATTGTTCTACCTATGTTTGGGTTAGGACCCTAACATGTCCGCCCCTTTAAAAACAACCTTGTCCTCAAGGCTTGAGATGAGGAAATTGCTGCAGAATGGTTGTTGGTTCCCAAGTGGCGTCTGCTGGAGTTGTATCCTTCCACTGGACTAGCACTTCCTTTATGGTTCTCTGACGTAGGAAACTCTCACGCTGGTCCAAAAATGCTTCTGGTTGTAGCCAAATGGATCCTTCTTAAGCTAACTCTGGAAGGTTGGTTTGAATTTGGCACTTAGCTCCAATCACCTTATTTAAGCATGAAACATGAAAACAAGATGTAGCTTTGAATGGCTGGGCAAAGATAACTGATAGGTGACCTGTTCCACATGCTTGAGCATGGTATAAGGAACATAAAATTTGGGTGCTAGCTTCTAACAATGCGCGGCCTTGAGGGTCGCTTGGTTGTAAGGTTGCAGTCGAAGAAAAACTTGATCCCCTTCTGCAAATTGACATTCAGAGCGACCTTGATCTGCTTGTTTCTTCACGCGATTCTGTGCCATGACCAAATTATCTTTGAGGGTACAGATAATATCCTCTCAAGTTGTAAGTGTTAGGTCAACCGCCTGGACCTTCGAGGCACCCGGTAAGTATGAGAGAATTGAAGGTATCTTCTATCCATATACCGCTTCAAAAGGAGTCATGCGTGTAGTTGTATGGTATGAATTGTTGTACCACCATTCAGCTAGGGGTAACCATTGAGCCCACTGATTTTTCTTTTACGAGACAAAACACCTCAAATATGTTTCCAAACACTTGTTGACAAATTTCGTTTGGCCATCAGTCTGGGGATGATAAGTTGTGTTGAGATGTTATTATGTTCCTTGTATCTTGAACAGTTCTTGCCAAAAATTGCTTATGAAAGTTGGGTCGCGATCTGAAACAATAGAGTGTGGCATGCCATGAAGCTTAAAGAACTGATCCATGAATATTTGAGCCACTATGGATGTTGTAAACAAGTGTTGAAGGGCGCAGAAATGAACATACTTGGAAAGGCGATCCACAACCACCATGATGACGTATTTATTTCCCCATTTGGGTAAGCCGGTAATAAAATCCATAGAGATATCCTTCCAGATAGCAGGTAGAATCAGGAGCAGTTGTAGTGTGCTCGACGATTTGACTATTTCTCCCTTGTTGTGTTGACACACGTCACATTCAACTACAAAATTACAAATGTCATGTTTCATACCATCCCAGAAAAAGGAACGTTTGACCCTGTCATAATTTTTGGTGAACCTAGAGTGCCCTACTGTGGGTGTAGCATGAAGCTCATAAAGGACCATGAATTTAAGATTTTATTGTTTACTTAATACAAATGACCTTTGTATCGAAGTTCCTCATGGAGCCAAGAGTACCCTGGGGAAGCTGGAGCATTGGACTGCAATTGTTGGATCAACTGCAAACTTTTTGGATCTTGTAGCCATTCCTGGCGAACGACATGGAGCCAATCTAGTACAATGAATGAAAGAGAAAAAAGGGATCCTTCATCTTCATATTTGCGGGAAAGTGCATCCGCAACCACATTGTCTTTGCCTTTCTTATAAATGATCTCATAATCATATCCAAAGAGTTTAGTCACCCATTTTTGTTGTTCTAGGGAGGAAATGTGTTGTTCTAGAAAATACTTGAGGCTTTGATGGTCTATCTTAATTTGGAACCATTGCACCAATAAATAAGGATGCCATAGATCCGCAGCATGCAGAATAGCCAACATTTCCTTTTCATAGATGGATTTGCCCAGATTTCTTTCAGATGGTTTCTTGCTGGTAAAGGCCAAAGGTAGACCCTCTTGCATAAGGATAGCACCAATTCCTTTCCCCGAGGTATCAAATTCCAACAAAAATGTCTTTGTGACATCAGGAAGGGTGAGGACTGGAGTGGTGCACATGGACATCTTCAAGGTTTGAAAATCTTGAGCAGCGGATGGAGTCCAAGTGAAAGAGTTCTTTTTTAGGAGAGCAGTGAGAGGTGTTGCAATCTTCCCATAATTCTCAACAAATTTGCGATAATACCCTGTTAAGCCTAGAAATCCATGCAAGCTCCTAAGAGTCTTTGGGTGAGGCCAGTCTTGCATAGCTTCAATCTTTTTTGGATCCACCCTGACGCCATATTTTCCAACCAGATGACCCAAGTATTCTACTTATGAGGCACCAAAAGCACATTTAGACTGTTTCAGGAAAATTTGGTGCTGAGAGATTAGATGGAGAACTCTATCCACATGAGCAAGATGGTTTGTGCAGGTTTTTCTATAGATGAAGATATCATCAAAGAAAACTAAGACAAAATGGTGGAGAAAAGGACGAAAGACATGATTCACGAGGCTTTGGAAGGTGGATGGGGAATTACACAAACCAAAGGGCATGACCAAAAACTCATAGTCGCCCTCATGAGTTATAAAGGTAGTACTGGGAATATCTGCCTCTTTCATACATATCTGGTGGTAGCCCGAACGAAGATCCAGTTTAGTGAAGAATTGGGCGCCACTCAATTCATCCAGGAGGTCATCAATGACAGGAATGGGGAATTTTTCTTTGATGGTAAGTTTGTTGAGGGCACAGAAGTCAGGACACATTCACCAAGAACCTTCTTTCTTTATAACCATGACCACAGGAGATGAATAGGGGCTCGTACTAGGGCAGATAACACCTGCATTAAGGAGTTCCTGGACCATTTTCTCAATTTCATTTTTTTGGGAAAAGGGGTGATGATACAGACGGATATTGGGAGGAAGGCTTCCTGGTACAAGGGGAATGGAATGATCATGAACACCATGGAAAGGAGGGAGGCCTTGGGGAGTGGAAAAGACCAATTGATGTTTAGAAAGGATGGCTTGGAGGTCTTGCAGTACGGAGGGTGTCTTTGTTGCTTGTATGGCATGGAGTTGGACGATAACACCAGAATGACCCTTTTTTAGCATCTTTTCCATGCGATGGGAACTAATGATCTCAGGTGAACCGACGGTGATGCCTTAGAACTTATATTGGTGGCCCTCCTCATTGAATTGCATGGTTAAGTCTTTAAAATCGATGAGAATGGGACCCAAAGTCCTTCTCCAGTCTTCACCCAGCACAATGTCACAACCTCCCATGTTGATAGCAAACATATGGGATTTCAGGTGGTAGTCACCAATTTGGAGACACACATTTTCACAACACCGTCCACATTTCATGGAACCACCATTGGCAATCATGATTTGGAAATAATTGACGACATGGATGTAGCAATGAGTTTCTTGGGCAATGCAGTGATGAATAAAATTATGGGTGTTTCCACTATCAACGAGAATGATGACCTTCCGATGCTTGATGTAACCGATTAGCTTGAGGGTTTGGAGAGTGGAGAAGCCAATGAGAGCATTGAGGGAAATTATTGGTTCTACTTCAGGAGGGCCTGAGGGAGGGGTTACGTCAGTGGATTCAAGTGATTCAAACATAGAGGGAGTTTCTTCATATTCTTCCGAAATATCCTTGGAGATGGCCATAACACTCTTTTGTTCTTTACACTGGTGGCCCGAGAAATATTTGTCATCACAGTTATAACAAAGGCCTTTGAGTTGGCGTTCAATCATTTCAGCCCAAGTCAATTTCTGGATCTTTAGTGGAGCAGAGGGAGTAGTGAGATTTACTGGTTTAGGGTGAGGGATGAAGGAGGGTTTATGGTTTTGATAAGATACAAATTTTTGTGCTTCTTTAGCTCTTTTGGTATCCTCCACCCAACTCTCAGGATGAGCCATGAGGACATGGGCCGAATTTCATCCTTGAGGCCGCTGATAAAACACTCTCGAAAAAAGGCATCAGACATGCCCTCTGTTCTAAAATCCAGGTGCTCAAAGGAAGCTATAAAGTCTTCCACTGTTCCTAATTGTCTCATCTTTGTCAAATGGCCCAAATGGTTGGTGTCAGTGTCAAATCATTCATAAAGCTCAGCCACAAATTATTTCCAAGCAATATACCCTTGATGAGAATTTTTTCTCCATTACCACCATTGCCAATGTTCTTGATCTAGATGGAGAACACCATACTAGAGTTTGGCCAAGTCATATGTAATGTTGTATAAAGAGAAGTAATGTTCCATTTGGGTTACCCAACCAGTGGGGTCCAAGCCATCAAATTTGGTCACATCCACCCGTGGAAGGCATAGGTCACATTGAAAGTGATGGTTCTACAAGGTATGGGAATGAGAGGAATGGTCACCTTCAGTATGTGGGGGTGATGAAGAGGAAGGGTTATCTGTAGGGATATGAAGTTTGTTATAGAGTGCCAAAAAGACTGATTCAAGTTGGGTGGTGAGGTCTTGTTTTATTACGCCCATTGAGCACTACATGGTTGTATTGATGGCGGCGACATTGGCACTGAGTTGTTTCACTTCTTGTTGGTTCTCAATGAGACCATATTGCAAGGTGTTGACATGAGATTCCAAGTCTTGGCTACGAGTATGGGCCATGAGGATGGGGAAACTGAAAAGGGGTGGGCGGTTTAAAAATGTTTTTTCGAAAAAATGATATGGATGAATGTGATAAGGGCGAAGAGGTGAATCCAATGGAATAGGTATGAAATAATGGTGAAAAAATTTCCAGACTCTGAAGAATACTGCAGAGAGGAAATGCTCAAATGCTTAACCAGAAAGAAATGTGTATTTACTTGGCAACCCGAACACAGTTGCGTAGTAATAGATCTTGTCTATTTTAATTTGTTTATGTTTTTGTCCCCAAGGGTTAGGTATTCAAGGGTTGTACAGACAAGGGCTTTCCCTGTGCTATAGCTCTTTGATATACATGTGGGGTCCAACAGTAGTACTTGGCCCAATATCTCAGAGCACTAACTAAGGAGGATAGACCGTACCCTTAGTCATACTACCCAACTACCCAGGTACTAGAGAGTATCTTCCTGAGTGTTATTCTTGGTGACACTATAGCAGTCAGGAGGCCGATCAATGTATCTAAAGAGGGATTCAGGTAATCTAGGCTGATCTATACACAGGTGTTGTCTGATGCGCTACCACTCGAAGGGGTACCAACAGGGGTTACAAGGGTGGCCAACAGATGTGCGCTTAAGTACCTCTTGTATTTCCTACATGTATGAATGCCTCAACCGTGGTTTTATGCGTCTAATGACTGATCTTTGTGTCTTAAAGATGCCGGAATATGTCTCTACCCTGGAAAAAAAATTAACCCACACTTTCTGCCGAGGAAAGTTCTCTGATACCACTTGTAATATACCAGATATAAAATGTATCCAGAACAGAAATAAAATGCTAGTAATGGCAGAATAACAACAATATAACCAGAACATTCACCACAATAACACTGAAATGATATAAGAATAACAATAGAAATAACACTTTGAATCTGAAAGAAATGTTCATGGGCCTCTTTGAGGGGGAAACCTCCAGTTGAGAAGAGATCTATTACAATAATATCCAAGATAGGGTTCTCATACCCTTGACTCCTATTTATACTAAAAAGAAGCATCTAGAGGAAGATCCTTCTAGAAGCGAAAGCTTCTCTTAGGTCTTCTTACATCCGCCTTATTATATTTTATTGAAAGGCCTTATTAATAATGACCTTTATTACATCTGAATATATTGTTCTACCTATGTGCGGGTAAGGACCCTAACAAAAAGGAAGAAAGATCCCATAGCTTCGCTCCCTCCCTGAGCTCAACCTCTTTGTGCACTATGCGAAAGAGATGGACACCCCACTAATAGATTCCATACTCTTATTGAGTTACACAATCTTATCCATCTCCCTAAAGAAACCCCATTTCTTATGACTCCACCAAGTACTTCAGCTGCTACTATGGAGTCCTCAACCACACACAAGAAATGGTTACAAACAAATTTCTCTTGTTCCATATGCTCAGAATATGACCATTACACTCATCATTTCCCATCTCTCCCTCAAATCCATGAAATATTAGCCACAGTATGCCACGCATCCCTACTTTATCCCCCTCAATCTCTCACTACTCCTTCTCACATTACTGACATTTGTTATATTTCTTCATTAGTCTCTGTGCGAATGAGATACCATCCATAGTACCGTGACATTTGGTTTATGAAAAGTGAGCCATCACACCCTGTACATGATATCCCTTCTACGTTCTCATCCTTTGAGGAAAATAACACTTACCCATTTACGGCTTCCCCTACCATCTCCCAGGATCCCCTATCTTCTCACATTTTCCACTGCCATGAAGATATCCTGGAGGAACTGACCAACCTCGATTTCCCATGGAATGTGCTCCATCATCAAGAAGTTTTTCTCTCACAATAGGCCTTTCACCCTCCTACCCAAGACTTCCTATGCGCAATCAAAACCAAAGATTTCATTCCTTCGAGGCATATTGAATAGTTCAAAAACCCTATCCCTACCCCCGATGATTTTGAAGAAGGAAACATGGCCAACATCTCCCCCATAGTCAAAATTGACATTTTCATTAAACCATGCATTGTAGAAGAGATTATCATTGGCATTGCATGCTCCCCTAAAGAAATCATTTCTTACAAATCTCTCTTTCGAGATTACTAAGATATTTTTACCTGGTCATATACAGATATCCCTAGCCTTGATCCTTCTATAGTTTAACATCAAATCGACACCTGGCCAGATATCGCCCCTATTCGTTAAAAGAAACGCCCCCTCCACCCATCCAAAGCTATGAATATCAAAGACAAAATTGACAACTTACGCGTTGTCGGGTTCATTTACCCCATTGCGTACACTTCTTGGGTCTCCAACCCCATCCCCATTAACAAAAAATAGGGAACTATTCCCATATGCAGAGACTTTCGTGATCTCAACCATGCTTGTCCCAAAGACGACTTCCCAACCCCTTTCATTGACCAAATCATCGATGATTATGCTATCCATGAGGAACCGTCCTTCATGGATGGGTTCTCCGGCTATAATCAAATTCAAATCCACCCAATATATTAGTACAAAACTGCTTTTACAACCCCTCAGGGCACCTTTTCTTATCGCGTCATGCATTTTGGACTCAAACATTCTGGTGCCACATTTCAATGGGCCATGACCTACATTTTTCATGATCTTTCTCACATCATCCTTTCTTTTTTGGATGATCTCACTGCTCTATCCAAAACGTGAACCCAATATTTAGATGACTTACACATCCTTTTTCAACGATGTCACCAGTATAGTAACCACTTGAACCCCCTCAAGTGCATCTTTTGCGTCACTATCAGATGCCTCCTCAAGCTCATTGTCTCCTAAAACGACATCACTTTGGACCCCCTCAAGGTCCAAGATATCACCGAAATTCCACCACTTAGGAATTTGTGCCAACTATAGAGCCTACAAGTCAAAGCCAACTTTTTAGGTCACTTTTCCCCAGACTAAGCCACTCACGCACATGGTTTTCTCCACCTATTGTGACATGATATCCTATTTCGATGCAATGAGCATGCTCAAACAACTTTTGATGATTTAAAATCCTCCCTATCCAATTCCCCTTTGATTAGTCCCCCAGACTATGATCGCAATTACATCCTCTACTTATCAGCCTTTTTTTTCCCAGTCACAGGAGTCCTTGTCCAATTAGGGGATGATGGGCATTAACATGTGATTTACTATATTAGTAAAAACCTTTCAGAGCCACCCTTGAATTATAATCATGATGAGAAACTCACCTTAGCAATTTTTCTTGCGGTCCAAAACATGCGACATTATATTATGCTTCGAACTACCAAGGTTGTAGTAGATAGTAGATTTCAACCCCTTGTAGTACTTTCTTAGTCGACGACAGATCAATGGAAAAATTTTCCAATTGATTGTTATCCTCCAGGAATACGATCTAGAGTTCTCTACTCCCAAAAGAAAGAAAGCTCTTGTCCTAGCCAAACTCATTACAGCTTTTCCCTCGGATGCCATAACTTTCCCCATCAATGAGGATTTCCTCGATGAACACCTCTTCTCAATCCCCTCTGATGACCCCTAGTACGAAGACCTGCTCATCTACCTTCGTACACAAAATTTTGGGTCTCACCTCTCTCGCGATGATTTTTGATGCATTCTCCATCAGGCTCCCTGCTATCTCCTCATCAGTGACATTCTCTACCGACGTGGGGTTGATACCATCCTCTTACTATGTCTTACCATCGACGAAGTTGACATAGTCTTGAATGATTGCCACATCGACGTTTGCGATGGTCATCTCTCAGGTATGTCCACCACCCAAAAAATCATTCGAGCATGATACTTTTATCCCACTTTGGTTCATGATTGCATCCACATTGTCAAGCGATGCAATAAATTCCATCTTTATCCAAACAATGCATTAGCTCCACCAACTCTTATACACCTAGATATCACAGCCGACCCCTTCTGTAAATGGGGCATATACTTCATGACTTTCCACCCCCCATATAGTAATGCACACAAGTATATTTTCATGGCAGTGGATTATTTTACCAAATGGGATGAAGCCATGCCCACATTTAATAACATTGTTGAAACAAAAACGCATTTTTTCTTCAATCATGTCACTACCCATTTCAAAGTCCCACAATAGTTAGTTTTCGATCATAGTAAACATTTTGAGAATCAGATCTTTGCAGAACTATCCTCAAAATTAGGCTTCACCCATGTTTTTTCCTCCCCATACTACCCTCATTCCAATGAATAGATCGAGGCTGTTAATAAATTCCTCAAAACCATGCTACAACGTACCATCAACAAACATAAGAACAACTAGCATCATATGTTGTTTTTCCGCTTTATGGGCTTATCACAGGACAATCAAAACTTCATCTGGGTTTACACTGTTCCACCTCGCCCATGGGATTGAATCCACCCTCCCTATCAAGTGAGAAATCCCCACATTATTCACTACCATAGAGATATTACCTGACACTTCTCGAATGGAGTAGCACCTGCTGACATTAGATTCACTTGATGAAGACTATCAATCTTCATTACAACACAATGAGGTAGCCAAAAAATGGTCCAAATCCACCTTTGATCGCCATGTCAACCTTCACTCATTCAACGAAGGTGATCACGTGTTAGTCTATGATATCTCCCACAACACTCTGGGCCATGGGAAATTTGAGTCATTATGGAACGACCCCTTCATAATCCAACACTGCCTTACTAAAGGTGCCTACATCTTGGCCTCTCCAAAAGTATACCCTCTCAAAGAAACCATCAACGGGTTGTACTTAAATAATTTTTATGCCAAAGCCTATCCCCCCTACCTTAGGTTTCTCTTTGTACACATTTGTAGATTTTTTAGTCTTCTTTGCTGCCACCACTCCTCATGTCTGATCTATCACCTATGTTATTGACATTTTCATCATCCATCAGCCTACCACATCAATTATGTTGACAGTGCCAGTCGTTGGACCCATAATCTCGCTTTGATCGCTTGGGCCCTCTATACCCCTTTCACATATACTACTCCATTCCAATGGCATATTCTTAGGCCCAACCACCAACAACCAAGCCAAATATGACGCCATCATTGGTCTCCTCTCTGAGTCCAACCACCACCGCATTAGTCACCTTAACATTCTATTATATTCCTAGCTTTTCATCCTACAACTCAACAATGTTTATCATGTTCACGATCCTTTCCTCTTCCGCAAATACCTGCAAGTTAGAATCCTATATCACAACTTTGATTCCATCACATTTACACATATTCCAAGAAACCTCAATCAAGTAGCATATCGCATGGCTAACCTAGTATTAGATTGGCATTTATTACATTAAAAAATCATATGCATAACATGATACATTTGTCAGAAGATATCAATCAACATCATAAATCATATAAACAAAACATAAAGGAAATAATGATCATTATATCCATCATATATATCATCAATGCCATACNTATATATATATATATATATATATATATATATATATATATATATATATATATATATATATATATATATATATATATATATACATATACATATACATATACACATACATACATATATATACATATACACTATATATATATATATATATAGATAGATAGATAGATAGATATATACATATATATAGATATATATATATACAATTTCCCATAGGTTCATGATTCCCATCATCCCTATGAGTACAAAAGTGGGTATCAAATACCCTATACAAGATTGGGCTCCCAAGCCCATACATGCCAACTTGGAACTCAAGGTGCCCCTAGAGCTCCCTCCCCAGGTCCTATGTCAGCCCGAGGTACCCCACCAGCTGGGGGCCCTCCATTTCCAGGAGGAAGTCGACCAATCATAGCTACCCCTACCACTACTTCTCTATGGATCAATGCCTACCACTCCATCAGTACTCCCACACAATGGTCCAGGACCTCTTCATCCTGGATATGGGCCCATACACCCTTTGGTACCCCTTGCATGCCCTGATCAAACCGTCAACATAGATCCTCTAAGACGACCGTAACATATCCCTAGAGCTCTCTCGTTGGTCCTGCACTAACGTCATCCCGTCGATGCCTCTACCCAACCCTCAGAGATGCGGGCTCATGTTGTGCCAGCCCCCGTCGAGTCGGCTCTTGGATGACCTCCACCTCTCTTTCCCGGGGTCCAACATCTACAAAACAACACCGATATAATTTCAGCATCCATATACATGTCTCATCAATGCTATCTACCAAAATCACAAAAATAGATAAAACACATACCTCTCTGGTCCCAGTCCTCCCTAAGAGGTAGTACCATGTCAGGGTCCTGTATGTAATCCATGCCAGCATATGGATATTGAAGAATCACCCGTGGAATCTGATGCCACACTCGAGCGACCGTGGCTGTGAAGTAGTGGCAACCCTCCCCTCCTCCATGTTGGGCCAACACATGTGGCCATCACATCAATCGCAACTCTTGCCACGATGCTAGATTTAATATAATCCACAGGCTCAATAGAGGCACCCTCTCCAAAAACCATGCCACCAAAATTGACCTGAATGCAAAAGCATTGGAGTCGGCACGTCGACATCAGTTCAGTTGCAACATCATTCGAGTATGCATCAACACACCTCATGCAAAGAGGTCTTCATCCAAGATCTCCTCAACCACCCTCATCTGACCACCTGTGATCTGTTGAGTACCCAAGGATCCATAGATCCTCACCACCATGGCCATGATGCACTTGGTTAGCAAGTCATCGATGGCCTCAATATGCACAATTGAACCCAACATAGGGTTTGACACAGAACAATGTCGAGCCGCCATGGTCTCCATGTTGTCCTCCCTTGGTAGATGGGGATCAATGGTCAATGTTGTCCCATGAAAGGGGAGAACTGTCAAAAATTAGACATCCTCTACCATAGATAATTTCAGTTGCTCTCCCCTCACCACGAAACACTTCATATTAGTGCTCCACATCCTGATAAAAAACTGGAGCAGGAACTTATGCGACCATATCAGGGGATAGTCAAAACACTTCAGCAACCTGTAGGCTACCAAGTGTATACATACTCCAGTCTACTCCCTCACATCCTCTCTCAGTTGATCCCAATCCCACTCTCACTAGTGAACCAACATCGTGCTCCAGACTCTGATGATCACCTACATTCACCCAGGAACACCTGATCAGCCACATCATCCATCAAAAATCATAAATATAAAAAATTCATACACCCCTTAGACTTCCCACAATGCATTGATTTCCCCCATACAGTTGCACACCTGTGCACAATTTTTCTTCATACATTTTCACTCTAATGCGCAGTTGTCTCACCCACAAACGTGCATGGGTGCACAACTTTCACTCATACAGGCGCACTCCCTATGTGCGTCTGTCTGTCCTACTCACACACCCACATGCACGATTGTTTTAGGGATAGCTGCACATTATGCACAACTTTCCTCGCCACATACACACACTCCTCAGTGCCCGACTGTTAGGAAAAAACCCACACATAATGTGTGGGAAACTGAGTTTTACCCGTGCACACATGTGCGGGTATTCCCCATTTTCCCATGCACTTGTGGGCCCATACATTTAAAAAACCATGTACGACCCTTCATACAGCCCCTACCTACAATCTATCAACTTCACAAAATGTAGGATGATAGGGCCACTAACCTATCTCTCGTCTCTACTGGATCGGTAGCCTCACACTTTTTTAATCTCCAAATCACCTCACTTCTCTCACCAGATCAACAATAGTGTCGATGCAAATGAGGTGCCATTGTGGGCCCACCATCCATATATAGACCCTTTTCCCAACTTCCACACTCTATTACAAGATCCTAGAGCCTTCATTTCCGATTCATTCTCAGCCACGATATCTTTATCCCGCCATCTACACATTCATATTCCCTAGGTTCTCATCTACACTTGTCCACGAAGGAGCATTTTTTTCACGCCACGTTCTGGTACACATGATCACTGTTAGTTTTAATCAAATAGTTCTCATATATTCTTTATCATCATATATTGTTCAAATCGGGTTTTGGTTTTTTGTGTGAAGGTACTTTTTCAGCAAGATTTCATCCCCTTGAGGTATATATTTGACACTGGCATGTAATTATTCCCTCTATAAACGATTGCATATCCCAGTCACACCCTCTGACATTTTCATTTAGGGTTCCTACATCCAGCTCGACAATATCTTTAACTCTGCCACATTTTAATAATTTCAACCGATAGCACTCTCCCCCCACATGATTTTTCCCATTCATAGTTCCCCTTGGCAACTTGACACTCATGTTGATTTCACCCACTAGGGTTGGGAGTCTCGATAGTATTTTTCACTTCCGAGAATGAACCCCATACTTCTTCTCATCATATTTATAACCTTCCCAATGGACTCCCAGGTCATAGCATCCTGTTGGCAGCCACACATGATTTTTGATATTTAACATGATCGAAAGATATTACACTTTTCCGTAGCTTCCATCACCTCAAATTTGTAAACATTTTTATGAGTTTCGAAATGATTGTTGGATTAAAGCTTACCTTATTAAATTTTTATTTTTTGCATTTTTGTTTGTTTTATTTTTAATTCATGAATGTAAGAATGAATTAAACATAAAACATGGCTTGGTTTAATAATTTTGTGCCTTAGAAATATCTTTTAAAAATCCATCCATATGTAATTGAAATTCAAATCTTATGAAATGGTTGATTAATCCATTATCGATTTTTTGTTTTAATATGGTTGTTATGAACTCAATGGTTCGATAAATCATTGTCGAATTGTTTTGATACATGAAGAGCATTGGTTGATTTTTTATATTCTTCTCATGATTTCAATGGTCGTATCAACATTCATACCAATGAGTACAGACCTGTTGTACTTGCGTTTTTACCTTACCTTGCTGGCTCAAAACATTAATGAAGTTATTCATTATCTGCATAGGGTTTTGTACTCTATAGTTTTTGGCACTCATCGTGAGAGATGGTAAGGAATACAATGAACTCTCTGGTTTTATTTCTCACTGTCTGAATTATGATAACCCACAGGCTCTGCTATTTTCATGTTTCCACTCTTCGTTCAGACCTGTTTTTGTTGCTTGCACGATTGGAACCTAAAACTATTATGAGTGATCTCTATTGCATCCTTGTTACAGTGGTCATGGAACCTATCATTCACATAGAGACAAATGGATTCCAACCCTTACTATCCCATGACGATGCTATTGAGGACCTAAAGGATCATGGCTGGGATATATTCCTCAAGAAATTCTAGGGTTATAATCTCCAGGTAGAAGAAGCTTTCGCACGAACCTTTGATAGGTTTAGAGATAATATTGGAGACATACAATTAGAATTGACAGAAGATTTTGTTGGCAAGGAAACACGGCTCCCATCAAAGGGCGAGAGATGGTTTTAAAACATCGATATAGAAGAAGTCCCATGGAATTTGTTCATGACCTCCTGTAAAACTACTTGTTGTATAAAAGGTATTCCTATCGCTCTGTTAAAACCTAGATGGCATAGTTTAATGTTAATTCTGAAGAAATTTGTTACATGCGAAGGTCGATATAGGCTGGTATTTCTATACCATATCTGTTTTCTTATGAATTTCATAGGTTTCAATTTAGATATGCACTTTTACCTACTAATGAGTCTCTACAAGATGCCCAAGCGATACAAACGACAGGGTATCAATTCGAGCCTGTTCCACCATGGATTGGTTAAAATCTTGTTGATGTATCATCTGTCAATCATAGGTGACAGTTGGGAGACCTTTTTGATGAGGAATGGATTTGCCCAGGATGATCCTACAATAAAACCTCTCTTAATTGCAAACCCTGAATCATATAAGCTAGTGGTTGAAAACCAATTCGTAATTCAATTAATGGACCAGAGTTTACTGATAAAACCCTTCTAAATAAAGGATCACCCTATAGGTTTTCACCTGCAAGATATCTAGAACAAATGACTAATGAATTTAAGGGAAATGATCTTCTTATGCCTGTGAAGGATGATAGTTTGAACATTAATGTTAATTCTGATGTCAAGAAACTCTGTAAAGGAACAAAACAACAGTGCACATATTTGGGTTTCAAGAACAAGAAGGTCAGACGCCTAATATCTAGAAAACTGAGGAACCAAAAGGATACTCATCTGAGCTCGATCGATCCGATCGAGATCAATGAGGGTTTGGATCATGAGATGGAGGATTTTATAGCTCGGGAAGATATAGAAATTTAGGGTTCTAGGAGGGAGGTTATCATTCATACTGAACCATATGATTTTGTGACAAATTTACCACCATGCCTTAAGGGTAAAGAAGGATTCTCGGGTATTGGGCAAGATCTGGAGAAAACAACAGATAAGACTGAAGCACCCTTGGTTAATTGTGTCCCTCATCCATATTCCATATCCCCTGTACACTGTGATGGTTGTCTCGATTGGGTTGATCATTACTATATCGACGTTCCTCTCTTACAGGCCCGAATTAAAACTTTGACTACCAGAATGATCTGTTGAAGCAAGAAAACCTTGACCTCAAGGCACATGCAGAAAGGGAGAAGAAATGAATCAAGAGATATGGAAATATAGTCATTAATAATACGACCAGTGTCAAAGCAATTATAAACTTTGAACTGATTGATCCCTCTCTAGTTGATTTTTAATCGTAAAATGTTTTATTTTCATTTCATTGATTTATGTAATCTAAGTCGAAATAAGTAAATTTGAATTTTTGATTTCATTTACTAAAATTAAGACTAACTACAAAATCTTCGATTTTGTAACCAATCCTTTTAATAATAATAATTAGTAATTTTCAATTGTTTCTTTTCTAATATACAAAATTGTTTTTTATATTCTCAGGAAATGGGAGATTATGTTGTTGATTACTTGGAAGAAATATTTTCAATTATACGGTTAAAGGATTAGTAGTTTCTCCTTCTTTATGTTTTATAAAAATTTTGATTTAATTTTGAATAAACCAACTTAGGTATGAGTGGTTTCCAATCCACTATTTTTGTAATATTACTTGATTTTGGGAGATTCAACTCTATCGTGTGAGATATGAGTATTTGGATCCTGGGTTACTTTAAATACTGTTCACTTTTTTTAGTGAAGGGACCTTGGCTTGGAACGCATTATGGACATGTAATTCCCAAGACTATATGGACAAGTTGTTCACATTTCGGCTTTAGACCAGCGTGACATTGTTTCATTTATGTTTTTCCTCTTATATTATGGAATATTAATATGTTATACAGCTTTAGTCTCATTAGCATATACTATTTCATTTTATTCAACACTTTAAATTTTGCCTATAACTTGTTATTTCATATATTATATCTGTGATTGTTATTTCACTTTAATATCATTTATTTATGCTTGATGTTAAGTTGATGTATCATATGAATGCTTCACATTAAAATTTATTTTACTGTAAACATTCATCATTACAAGGTCACTGGATCTATATGTTTATTACTCGGTTCTTATATCCTTGCTCCCAAAAACACCTTCAGTTTATTCTGGAGATGTTAGCACAAGCCTGTTATAGATTTATTTCACATGCAAGATAGCTGGAAGTTTGGATTGCACAGGGATATAGACACAGTATGAGACTAATATTAGGTTAGTTTTATTCGCATTCAATTTATGTTATTAGTTTATTAGTGAAATAAGACAGTTTAAATTGGTTGTGACTATTATTTTGTTCTTGTTTCAGATTATGTTTTATTAGTATTTTTTGAGTTCTTAGATTTTAAATTATTAAACATAAAATATAAAAATTATGTGCTTTCTTTATCTATTTCGTAAACAATTACAAAAACATTGATTTTGCAAGACATCCATCAAAACTTGCAATTTTTAAATACCTTTTTCATAATCACATATTCATATTTATGTTTTAAACACTTGTAAATAATTAGATGCATGTACATAGTATTATAGTTATAGATTTAGAGTAATTTATTTATTTTCCCTATTTTAAGACCCTAGTTTGCTACGGAAACATTAAACCAGTCAAGATAGATAATACCAAACTACTTGGGTTAATTAGACAACCCCTGTCCGAATTTATCCTTACATTTGAAGGTGTGTCACTTACGCCCGTCAACAAATGGCGCTAGAAGGAGGGACTGAATTCAATTGATGGAACATGGAGATCACAAGACTCCTCACCCACACACTCTCTCCCCTGTCATAACGCGTAGTCTCTCAGACAACAACATTACACTTGAAACAATAACTACCTCAAACATTAATCCTGAGATTCTCATTGAACCAGTGACACCAGTTCCTCAAGGGGCCGACGACCAAGAAATTGTTCTTCAGACACTCATAAGAACGCATAGTGCCTTAGCCTGTATCAGACAACTTGGTAGGCCACTTAATCAACCCCTAGATTTCTCAGATATCCGAGAACAAATTCAAGGCATTGGTCTACTCCAAAACCCTTTAGATGATAATACTACCAATCTTATCGAAACACCTACCCTTGGAGCTGGAGGATCTGGTCTCCCACCTTCCCCACCTGGTTCGTCTCCATCCTCTTTGGGAGGAGAATCTTTAGAGAAAGGAAGTTCTTCATCAGAACCATCTCATCCTTTGAAACCACCAACTCCCATGGAAAACCAAAACAATCCTGCCAGACCTTGGCTGGATCAGGATGTCGTGGTTGTAGCCAGACTTCAACTATTAAGAACCAAATATCAATATAGCATAGAAGAACCTCAGAATAAGTACTCAATGCCTTGAAAAAGAGATAAATTTAGATAATAAGTCTCTTCGAGAGGGAAACCTCCTTATGCCCACATAAATGTACAATTATAGGATGATTCCAAATGAAAATGTCTCCTTGGTATATATAGGAGACTAGGAGGTATAATTACAACTAATGGACTAAAGATGACATAAATATAATAACATTACTAATGTAATATGCCCCAATTAAAGGGTAATGAGCCATTATTTAGGGCTTAACATACCCATCCCCTTGAGACAAGTGTTGTCCTCAATGCTTGAGTAACTCTGGATGCTTCTGTATAAAGACTCATCTTCCCAAGTGGAATCTTCAGCCGGTAGTTTCCTCCATTTAATGAGATACTCTAAAATGGATCTATTCCTCAGCTGGTGAATTCTTGTGTCAGTAATGGCTTCAGGCTCCAATATGATTTTTCCTTCCTCGTCAAGTTCTGGTAATATAGTTTGAACTGGGATCTTTTCACCTATAACCTTCTTTAAGCATGAAACATGGAAAACTAGGTGTACTCATGAAGATGCAGGCAACTCCAATTTGTATTCCATAGTACCAATATTTTACAACACCTTATAAGGGCTATAGTACTTTGGTGATAATTTATTATCCTTCTTGGCTTACTTAAGGGACATCTGTTTGTATGGTTGTAGTCTTAGAAACACCCAATCTCCTACTTCAAAACTTCTTCCACTACGATCTTGATTTGCTTGTTGTTTCATGTGATTTTGTGTCATGGTTAGGTTGTCCTTTAATATTTGGAGAACTTGTTGTTGATGCTTGATGTGATATTCCACTGCTTGAACCTTATATTTTTCTTTTAGATAAGAAGTGATGGAAGGAGGTTGGTATCCATAGAGTGCCATAAATGGTATCATTTTTGTTGTAGTATGAAAGGAAGTGTTATACCACCATTCTACCAAGGGTAACCATTTGAGCCATTGTCTTTGTTTATCAGAGACAAAGCAACGAAAGTAGACTTTCAGAAATTTGCTCACTATCTCGTTTTGTCCATCAGATTGAGGATGATAGGATGAGATATGAGCCAATTGAGTACCGAAACATGAAAATAATTATGTCCAAAAATGTCCAGTGAAGATGGGATCTCTATCACTTACAATAATATGTGGTCTGCCATGTAGCTTTTGAACTGTCTCCATGAATGCGGTGGAAACTGTACTGGCTTTGAAGGGATGAGGGAGTGCACAAAAGTGTGTGTACTTGGTCAGTCTATCCACAATCACCATGATGACACTTTTTCCTTCAAACTTCGGTAACCCTGTGATGAAATCCATGGAAACATCCTCCCACCGCTGACTTGGGATCGCTAATGGTTGTAAAAGACCTGGGGTCTTAATTTTTTCCACCTTATTTTGTTGGAAAACAAAAGATTCTACCACAAACCTTTGAACATCAGTTTTAAGGCCATCCCAAAAAAATTCCTTCTTAACCCTATGGTAGGTTTTCAAAAATCTTGAGTGCCCTCCTACTAGAGAGGTGTGCAATTCCAATAGTACCTTTTGTTTGATTTGGGAGTTCTTACATAAATATAAGCAATCTTTGTACCATAGTGAATTATTTTTTCATGTAAATGTAGCTGATGCACTAGAATCCTATTGCAACCTTTGAATGAGAGTCCACACTTTTTCATCATTCTTCCATTCATCCCTTGCTTCTATTATCCAATTAGGTTGGATGATCGAGATAGCACAAAGAAAGGCCTCAACATCTTCATACTTTCTCGAGAGTGCATCTGCCACAAAATTTTGCTTCCATTTTTTATAAACAATTTCAAATTCATAACCCAATATCTTGGTTACCCGTTTTTGTTGTTCTTCTGAAGATAGTCTTTGTTCCAAGAAGTATTTAAGACTTTCATGAATTTTTTTGACCTTGAAGTGCCTACCTATTAGGTAAGGATGCCATTTCTTCAATGCATGTAGCATTGCCATCATTTCCTTCTCATAAATGGGTTTTTGTAAGTCCTTTTCGTTGAGTGGTCGACTTTCAAAATCCAAGGGCCTTCCTTCTTGCATTAGGACAGTAACAATTCCATTTCTCGAGGCATCACATTCCACAATAAAGGTTTTTGTGAAGTCTAGAGTGGTCAAGATAGGAGCTTTTCACATCACCTCTTTAAGTTGTTCAAAATCTTTAGTTTCCTCTGGATTCCATGAAAATGCATCCTTCTTAGTTAGTGTCGTTAAAGGTGTTGCTATTCTTCCATAGTGTCGAACAAACTTGCGGTAGTAACCTGTCAAAACCAAAAATCCTCTAAGATTATTCAATGTTTTGGGAATCAACTAGTCCATCATGGCCTTAATCTTGTTAGGGTCTACCTTGACACCTTCATGAGATAAAATATGACCAAAATACTCTACCTCATTCACTCCAAAGAAACATTTGGATGGTTTGGAATATAGTTGTTTCTCCTTTAGTAGTTGTAGCACCTTGTCAACATGTCGCACATGATCCTCCCAAGACTTGCTATAGATTAGTATATCATCAAAAAATACCAACACAAATTTTCGAAGGAAGGGATTGAAAATGGAATTCATCAACCCTT
>ML802994.1:191734-218841 GCA_009831015.1 Picea engelmannii
ACAAATTTTCGAAGGAAGGGATTGAAAATGGAATTCATCAACCCTTGGAATGTGGAAGGTGCATTTGTAAGGCCAAAAGGCTTGACCGAAAATTCATAATGGCCTTCATGAGTTCGAATTTTTGTTTTTGGGATATCTTCTTCCTTCATTCTAATTTGGTGATATCCTGAACGGAGATACAACTTTGTGAAATAGATTTCTCCATGTAGTTCATCTAACAATTCATCAATCACAGGAATTAGAAGCTTATCTTTAATAGTGATCTTGTTGAAATAACTATAATCTGGACACATACGCCATTAGCCATCTTTCTTGAATACCATTACCACCGGTGCAGAGTAAGAACTTTGGCTAGGTCTAATAATGCCAGCCTCTAACATTTATTCAACCATGCACTCAATTTCACTCTTCTGGGCATAAGGGTATCTATATGGCTTGATGTTAGGAGGAACAGTCTGAGGAATTAGGTGAATATCATGATCATGATTTCGAGTGGGTGGAAGACCTTTGGGAATATCTTAAAATACTTTGTAATGCTTATCAATGATCCCTTAGATATCTAGAGGAATAGATGGCTTAGATGTTTGAACATCTAGTGAGCATAGTTGTGCAATAACACCTTGATGCCCCTTTTTTAATAATTTTGTCATGCCATTAGAGCTTATCACCTTACCGGGTTTCCTTGTGATACCTCTTAACTCAATTTCTTTTCCTTCCAATAAAAATTTCATGAAAAGTTCTTGAAAATTAAAAGCCATTGTTACTAATGATTTCAACCATTGGATTCCTAGTACAACATCAGCACCACCCATGGGTATAGTAATCATTGGACTATTCATTACATATTCCCCCATAGTAAGATTGATCTTATTGCATTTTCCTGAGCAATTGATAGGTCCTCCATCTGCAATCATTACTTGAAACTCTGGCGTTGGATATACAAAGCAATTGAGAGCTTTGGCTAATTTATAGTGTGTTATCACCAATTCTTGTAGGGGGGGGTTTCCCTTTTGGATTCAATCCCATGTTGTAAAGAACGAGGAAATGGGGCTCAAGAACCCATGAAATGAGTTTATCCAAGGCCGCATCCATGAGTGCCAAGCGCAGCACACAAAATATTTCCATTTCCAGGTTAAAAACCAAGCGAGTCGGCCAAGACTGTTCTCAACGGAGAGGATCCATTGATGGAGCATATCGACGATCATCGAGTAAGCCGGAGCCATGGATTTGTACAAGGATTAGCGTCTGGGATCATCCCTTATGGCCAAATTCACGAAATGATCTTGGTCGTCTGATCTTGCATGGACAGTTCGCAGTACTTGAGCCATTTCACGGTTCTAGTCATCGGGAAAATAAGGAAGAGATACATCATGTATCCCCGGTGCGTGTAGTCCTAAAAGAATCGAGATTGTTTATCAAAGAAATATCTCAGTCATCCATCCAAGGGACATGTGGTGCGCGATTATGAACCATCACGGTTTTGGCTATCGGGATTTCAAAGGACAAGGGGTCTCTCCTCCATTGCATTAGGAAACCCCGAAATGAGAAATTTTAAGCCCCCGGGGTGTTGGGCCCATGGTCCTGGCACCAAGGTATTTTAGAAGGAAGGTCCAAAGATGGTATGAAATAGGTAAAGCCCACTTTTCCTAAGTCAGAGATCGGGCACATATGATTTAAAAGAGGCGTAGATCTGGGCGGCCATGATCTGTGTGCCTAGATCTACGAACGAGGTCTGATTCTGGACCCCCTCCACCATTCTGCCTTTGATGGAGGGGGCGGGGGGGTCCGGAATGGTACCGTGCAAGTTTCAATGGTTGGGATTGAAGCACCCAGATCTGCGGCACACACTCAATTCCAGACCCCCCTTGCCATCCTGCCTTTAATGGGGCAGGGGGGGTCTAGAATGAGGTAGTTTTGAAAGTAGACCCCCCTCCTATAGTGTCGCCCTCCCATGTTGCCAAACCCTCTCCCACCTTAAACCTCTTACCACTTCCCCCTCCACTTACCGCCTTCATCTCCTGGTGACAAGTGTCCCTCACTCCTCCTCTCTTATTCCCCCATCACATCTCTCGCTCCCATTCCTCCTCACCCCCTCACACATGTTTCCCACTTAGTGTCATTCTATCTCACTTCATTCCCTTTTTCCCTCTCCTTTCCTGACACCTGTACCCTCCTTTTCTCCACGCCACCTACACCTGTTGTGTCCCCACACACTGAACCATCACACTTGCGGCCTCCTCGTCACCTCTCCATGACACTTCACCTCATCACCCGATGTCCCAGCCTCAGTGTCACCTCCACTTGGCCACCTTTGTCCGATTTTGTTCACACCATCACCTCGCCAGGGCCTCTTTCACAACCAACTGTTGGGTCCCTCTGTGAAGGTCCAACTCAGTTCCAGAAGTCATAAAGTGGTCCTTATGTCCTCCAGGTGCCAAGTTTGACTGAAGCCAGTTCTGACCCCGAGAAAGTAGTTATTGTAGCAGGTGGTGGCGGTTGAACATCATCTCCACCATAAATGGAAGGTTCAAAAAGGGACTGCTAGCCTTTCAACTCGTTGCACGCCCGTTCTAGAACACGGTTGCGTCTAACTGAAGTGCATGATTGTCTAGAGATTGCATACGCAGTCTGCTAGTAAACATGCAGATGTAATGCCTTCAATGCAGTGTCTCAAACCTGCTGTCATTGTTTTTGTTTGGGTATATGTAGGCAGTTTTTCCATTTTATAAAGGATCGATGGTAGAGATAATCTCCCGACTATAAAGTTTTGATGAAGCATTGGTTTTCTTGGTTATTCAATTATATCTGAGACCTCCTGTTTAATGAAAGTCAGCCTCTTTACATCTCTCTGTAAGCTCTGTTTTAAGACACTCGGAATTGGCAGGTCCAGTCGAGGGTGATTATGTTGTGTGATGTATGTTTGATCATGATAGTGTTTTCACCAGATTTAAATCAATTTCTTATGTTGTCTTTTCTCCCTCTTACCCCAAGTATCTCATTGAAATATTCAAGTGAGTTGTTACAGTATCCACCATGATGCAGGTTTGATCAAGGTGTTACTGTAATTGTGTCATCTTGACACATTTCAATGTTTTGTTCTTTCTTTTCCAAGCTTCTAGAAGATCTGATGCCCATAGCAGTCTTTCCCATCTCTCTCACCAAGTATTCCTCCTGCTCATTTTAATTACAACTTACTGTTTGAAGTTAGATTAATACCTCACCTATTGATGCATAGCCTAGTCCAAGGTTATGAGTTAAAGCGATATGGTTCTGAGTTTACTTTCATTTGATCCCCCTTTATATAAACAAAAGTGACATAAAACTGATGGGTATTAGGCTTACTCCTGTTGTAATCTAGGAGTGACTTCTGGTGCTAACATAGTGAATGAAATTATGAGTACTAACATAATCAATTAGGACTATTACCTTTTTCTTTTTGATATATCCTTCGATATTGAGGGTTTGAGGAGTGTTAATTCAAGCCAATTCATTACAAGATATCGTGGGAGTCAACTTGTTGGCCCTTGACCACGTTTTGGGAGATTCTTGGTCATATTGACCTATTTTGGGACTTTGACAGCCTGTCGAAGGAGGAGCGCAAGACAAAGTGGAGATCACAGGATCTCAGCCCACTTTTGGATCTTTTTTGGGTTTTTGGGAATATGTAACGGGAATGGGATGTCGGCCCATGGGTTTACCCATGTTTAGGCCTATTTTGTAATATATAAATAAATGCTTAAGCTAGATAGAAGATGGTGCATCTATGTGATGTGAATGTAATCTAAGTACGAGTAGAGTCTGTAAGTGCTTTGTGCCTAATGTGAGAGACTTGCAAAGCTAAGTGCAAGTGGTTGTAACAAATCGTGGAGGGCTCAGTGTTGTCACGCAAGGAAGAAGGATCTAGTGAGCTACACAGACCTTATGTGATGTGTGAAGTAAGGGTTTTTGATGGATTTGTGCTTGTAACCAATTGACTGAAGACAATAAAGAAGAAGAGTTGGTGGATGTAGCCCCAGGGTGGGGGTGAACCACATAAACGCTATGTTGTATTTCTTTGTGCTTGTCTTAATGTGTTTATGTCTTCTTTTTCTAAGTGATTTAAGATGATTAGATAGATCTTCTTATGCTTAGTGCTAACGACATGTGAGAATATTATATCTGATCCATATGAATGTGCTTAGTGTTTGATCTGCTAGATCTACCTCTATGTTTATGTTAAGTGCTTAAATATGTTAGATTAGTGTGGATGTTGTGAAGCCCTGTGTTATTAGCGAAGTAGATGTTGATTGCATATTGAGGAACTGATAGTGCTAAGTGCTTTATTAAGTAGTACAATCACAAATATGTGTCCCAGCTAAGGTTGCAGACACCTGAGTCTTCCAACCACCCCTGCCTCTACCTCGGGTGAGACTTCATCTGCTTCGCAGGTGTTGCCGAAAGGGTTGGTAGTTAGGTCTTTCATGGTGCATTGTTGTAGTGTTGAACCCTAGGTATGCCCCTATGACAACAAATGGTTCCATTGTCGGGAACTGAAACTGTGATTGCTGGGAACTAAGGAAGAAGAAGCTTTGTGCAAAGATTCGACCTGAAACTGAGAAAGCTCTGGGCGTAGATCTATTTCTCTGGTGTGTAGTATTCTACTTAGTTTGAAAATATCTATGCTAAGGAAAATAAGTTTGATCTGAAGAAAAGACACAAGATCTAGAAGCTTTGTGCCCTAAGAAAGGTAAAAGTGAGAATTCTCCATTAAAAAGAGGTAAGATCTGTAAGCTTTGTGCTCTGATAAAGGTAAAGATAGTGGAAAGTTTTAGATCTGGAATTTTTGTGCTCTGTAGAAGTAAGATAAGTGGAAAGTTTTGTTTCTAAATTATGGATCTAGGTATGATTGATAGGTTCTATCCTAGTTTGAGAACAAGTGTATTAATAGATGAAAGAAGATTTGATATGAGTAGATCTGATAATAATAGTGAAATATATGTTATACCTATGCATAAAAAAAATGTTTGGACTAATGAATAGATATAGGATCCCAGAAAGAATTTATTGCAGCTTAGCTCCTATGATCCTAGCATGCAATACAGGAGAAGTTGGGGATGATTTAAAAGAAAGAGAGGATTAACCCTCTGTTATAGCTGCAGAAAACTGGGACACCTTGCTAAGGCATGCCCTGGGAGAAGACCTGGTTGTCTTTGTTGCAAATCTATGGACCATGAAGTGTTGGATTGCCCTAGAATGATTGCTAATCTTGAAAGTATGAACATAAGAAAAGAAAACCCTAAGGCGGATCTAAAAACTAAGGCTATAACAAAAACCCAGAAAGAATCAGAGAATGTATTGCTAGAGATGAAAGAAACCTTGAATTACCACCGACATTTTAGATTATCAAAGATCTTTAAAGAAAAGTAATGCATCAAAGCAAGAATAGGAGACTTTGACATTGACTGTGTTCTAGACAAGGAAATACAAGTGAATATCATGACAGAGAGAACTTGGAAAGATATAGGAACGCCTTATATGATTCTTTCATTAGGAGGAATAGGGTTATTTAGAGGAAAACTAGTAAACCTGTGTGGGAGGCTTGCTCAGATACCTATGAATGAAAATGGAACTTCGACAGAAGAAGATTTTAAGATTATTCAATTTATTGAGGACAACGCCTCATTTACCATGTTACCAGGGAAACCTTGAATTGAAAGAGATCAAGCCAAACGAAAAAAAGAAGAAGTTTTAGAGCAGAAGAAACAAGAGTTAAAATATTTCATGACTAGAAGGTTCACATACTTGATTGAAGAACATGAGAACATATAGAAGCTATTTAACACTAGAAACCTAGATGTCAAAGCTGCAAGAACATTAAAAGACTCATAGGATACTGAAGTACCTATCTCGGATAAAGAAGAGGTGTTACCCCTGAGTCCTAGGAGAGAATCTGAACAGCGTGTAATGGCTATGTCCAAAGACGATAAGAATCAGAATGGGAAAAGGACTACTGAGACGAAGCTCACTGGAAGGAAGGCTAGGAAGCTAAGTAAGAAGAGATATAAGTTTGAAAAGTTATAGAAAGTTCCAGAGGGAACTTCACAGACAGAAAATTTGTAGAATTGGAGCTTCACCGGGATATTAGAACAGTGACACATGGCACTTCGCCATGACAAGGAAATATAGTCATTGGGACCGATATATCCATTAGAATGTCACTCTGAATGGGTTGGAAAACATTAATATATCAACACCAGACCATTGGACCGCACCATAATGGACAGAACAAGAGTTAATGAGGCTTCATACCCGTTACAAGCGAACCGTTATCGAGTTGTATATTTATCCCATAACGCCATGCATGGAGAACACTTTTTCAAACCAAGAACTTCAGCCCGCAGACCAAGTGAATTGTATACAGTGATCATTTCCCTCTTGTTGTTTATTCTAGTATTATATCTAGGTTAATTGTGAACCCGATATTATTAATTCCGAGCGTGTATGACTAATGAGCTCACCGTAGTTGAAGAATAAGTAACAGAAGTACTCCTCGAATTGATGACTGAAAGAGACATGTCAGAGAGAGGATTGTCTATTGGTCTACAAGCATCATCGATGAGAGTAATGTCAACCTCTCCATCCACTGCTCAAGCTAGACCATCACGGCCCGTAGACGAAAAGTGAACTAAACACAAAGACAATCTCACGAATGTTAAGTTGATTCCAAGCATATTTCCCACCTATCAACCACCTCTAAGCGACACCATAAATTGAGACAGTGTGCCCAGAGACTTCGAGTATAACTTAGTTACTGCGTATTTCCTGAAGGGGATATGCACAGTTAGTGTAAACCAAGATAAGAGTGTAGCGTTGAATTTTAGTGACTTCAACCTCGACGACAGGAAAGTCTACAACATCCTCGCCCCACATAAGTACCTAACCAGGACAAAAGGAAAGAATTCAAAGATAATTCCTCATTCATGAACCCATAACCTCACGCATTACACACTGCTCAACATCATGAAGATTCCTCACTTCGGAAGACACTAAGAAGTGAATGCATGCGTCAAGATGTTGTTATCATGTTACCATGGTGGATACTTGTGGTTAAACCACCGTATCATAGTGGATCTGACATTGATCAATCGGATCACAGGGCTGAGTATGCAAGGCCCTGACCCACAATATTTCTATCTCGAAAAAACCATGGATCGCACTTTATCTCAAAGGATAAAATACACCTATGGCGATGTTGAGAAAGGCACGCAAGGCTACAAGGTAGCTTTCATCCAAAGTAGCGTAGAGCTCCTAGCCTATCAACTGATCACGAGAACGTTGGTCCACAAGAACTGAACCACCCAAGTCACTGGTTTTGTAGTTGACCTCGCAGGGAAGTACGCAAAGGGCCTACAAATGAATTGGGAGAAGTACCTTGTAAACCAATTGGAACTAGACTGCAGGGAAGTGCAAGATCAGGGATATGAGTTCCACTTCAGTTGGCTTCTAATCCTGATTAATTTCATCGCATGGGAGATGCAGGAAGGTGCGACCTTCCTCAACATCAATCCCTTTCAACCTCTAGCCATGAAGTTCAGTACACTATGGTATTCCAGTGACATGAACAAGAAATGGTAGCCAAATTTTGTATTCCACACATATCACAATCAGCTGAAGTTAGCTATTCAGTACGAGCCTCGCATCATGCCAAATACTCTCAATAGGTTTCGACCTTTAATGAAATTCAACGTGGACCACCATTTCATTTATATTATAGTGCGCATTGATGAGCACAAGAAACAATTTCAATATTACTACAAGATGATAGAGGAGGAATTAGAAGAAATCACCAAGGACTGGTTGGTGGAACTCCTCATTCCAGTAGACCCTACAGAGATATCCAATATAGACAGTCCAGAAACTACACTGGATACAGCCGGACCTATCAAGATAAAGAAGACCGAAGAGTTCCATGATTTAGATAGTGCATCTGTGAAGACCTCTTCCATCTCAGCATAGTAAGGAGGACATGGCAGAGAGATAGATGGTGCATAAGTTGAACAAAAGAAATGCAAGCCTACACTGCCTACAGACAAGGAGGACCCCTCATAGAAAAGGAAGGTTTCCCCTCCGAAACCTTCTTCTAGGAAGAAATCGAAAGCATCTATGACCAAAATGCAGACCACCCTCACCTCAGACGACTTTGACTTCATCATCGTAGCACTGAACGATGCTTCATTGGAGATAGCAGAGAAGAAAGAAGATTAGCAGGAAGAGATATACAGTCCTATCAAGGTTGAACTCTAAGGGATGCAACAGGCACTACAGTCCAGTCGCGTAGTTTCTAATGCTCCTCTACCATTGGGAACACCAGAACTAGGAGATGAGCTAGCTCAACTCCACTGTATCATTGATACAGTCGAAGCTTGCCTATGACGATCTCAAGAATAAATAGCGCAAGCCACCCAAGCTTTGGCACAAGTATAGGGAGACCTTGTAGAACAACGCAATACTACAAAACAGGAAAATCTTGCTCTGCAAGAGAAGTGGGATGAAGAAAAAGAACAACTGCAACAAAGAAAGGAATGTTTTCTTCTAGAGAAACTCGAAGTAAAGGAAATGGTTCATAGAGCACTTCACTCTATGACAGTCATAGAAGTAAATATTGAAGAGATAGTTCCACATCAGGTGGCACAACTTGCAGAAGTAATCCAACAGCTCCAACAACGCATAGCAGACTTGGAGCTCCACACTGTAACTGAGACCCCTCAAGATATAAGAGATCAAAGGGAAGAAACTGGCCACAGCGCAGTTGACAGACTAAAATATCTTGCCTTGGAGTGCAAGCAGTTGAGTAACTACAACACCCAAGCATATGAGAACCTCATCGAGAATCCAGAGTTACAGGAATTAGAGTCACAACTTAAGGAAGCATAGCAACACACAGACACACTACAGGCACAGTTGAAGGCCTTGTCAGGCATGGAAAGAATGAAGTATTCTCAAGAGAAATGCACCGCCCAACAACAGATCCATACGATTCAAATAAGAGTGATGGAAGTTACTCAACGAATTCAACCAGTACAAGATAAGGCGTTTCAATTATTCACAGAGGATGAAAGTTGAGGAGTAGAGCTAGAACAGGTTGTCATCACAGCATAATAGTGCCTAGAAGGGCCCGTAAATGATGTATCGATCTAGGAGTTCACCAAGAAAGATGTCATCACACAACAGTAGGTCGAAGCAACTTGAGCCAAGCTCGAGGTGTTCAAGGAAGAACTAGTCATATCTGAGTGACTCGGGACGAGTCATAGGTGAGTTTTGGGGGCCTGTTGGACCTTGACCAAGTTTTTGGAGATTCTTGTTCATATTGAACTATTTTGGGACTTCGACAGCCTATAGAAGGAGGTTCGCAAGACGAAGCAAACATCACGGGATCTCGGCCCACTTTTGGATCATTTTTGGGTTTTTGGGAATATGTAACGGGAATGGGATGTCGGCCCATGGGTTTACCCATGTTTAGGCCTATTTTGTAATATACAAATATACGCTTAGGATAGATATAAGATGGTGCATCTATGTGATGTGAATGTAAGCTAAGTGTGAGTAGAGTCTGTAAGTTCTTTGTGCCTACTGTGAGAGACTTGCAGAGCTAAGTGCAAGTGGTTATAACAAATTGTGGAGGGCTCAGTGTTTTCATGCAAGAAAGAAGGATCTAGCGAGCTACGCAGATCTTCTGTCCTATGTGAAGCAAGGGTTTTTGATGTCTTTGTGCTTGTAACCAATTGACTGAAGACAATAAAGAATAAGAGTTGGTGGACGTAGCCCCAGGGTGGGGGTGAACCACGTAAATGTTGTGTTGTCTTTCTTTGTGCTTGTCTTAATTTGTTTATGTCTTCTTTTGCTAACTTCTTTAAGATGATTAGATAGATCTTATTATGCTTAGTGCTAATGACATATGAGAATATTAGATATGATCCATATGAATGTGCTTAGTGCTTGATCTTCTAGATATACCTCTTTGTTTATGCTAAGTGCTTAAATACGTTAGATTAGTGTGGATGTTGTGAAGCCCTATTTTATTAGCAAAGTAGATGTTGATTGCATATTGAGGAACTGATGGTGCTAAGTGCTTTATTAAGTAGTACAATCATAGATCTGTGTCCCAGCTAAGGTTTCATACACCTAAGTATTCCAACCACCCCTACCTCTACCTCGGGTGAGACTTCATCTACTTCACAAGTGTTTTCGAAAGGGCCGGTAGTTAGGGCTTTGTTGGTGCACTATTGTAGCATTGAACCTTAGGTATGCCCCGGTGCCAACACAACTCTTTAGACTAAATTGCTTTTACGTTTTCATCTTGGGATGGTTCTTGTTCTTGTTCTTGTTCTTCTTCCTCTTCATAATCTATGTAGAATAATTTCTTCTCACCACACTTATGTCCCTTACTATACTTGTTGTCACAATTAAAGCATAAACCTTTTTCCTTTCTTTCCTCCAATTATTGAGGTGTCAACCTTGTAGGTTGAGGTATTTTAGAAGAAGGAGAATTATTCTCTCTATAGTTGTTAGGATTGGTCCTTCTAGTAGCCATAGCCATATTTTTACTTTCAACATTTCTTTCCACCCTAAATGAATTCTCCAATGATTTGGGTTCCCAAAGGCGAACCTCATGTTGAATGTTATCCTTTAAAGTTCCTATGAATACATCAATCAAGTGCTCATATGGAATATATGTTACCTTTATATTCAATATTTGGAATTTCTCAATGTTCTCTGTAACCGAACCCTTTTGCTTGAGATTTATCAATTGGCTAAAGAAGGTATTGCTCCTTGTATCCTCATAGTGTGCTATCATTTCTTCCATGAAATTGTCCAAGTGACGAATGATTTGCGAGAAAAAATCCATCAATGCCATACAAATTGATTGGTTTCTAAATATAAAGAAGCAATTCATACCTTTTGTGCATGTGGCACATTATGCAGATCAAATAATTGCTCCATCTAAAGTATCCATGTGATTTGGTCCTTTCCATCAAAATTCCTCATATCAATCTTAGGAACGTGGTCTGTCTTCAACCCAAATCTGGAGTTTCTCCATTCTTGATTCACCTTCCTTGTTTCCTCATCATGAATTTGATGGGATACATTTTCACTTTTAGGTGTCCTCTCTATTAGGAAATTTTTCAATCCTTCCATGATCTCCCCTTTTAAACCCTCCATCATCTCTTGTAGTTCATCTTTTGTTATTGTCTTCTTTTGTAAATCATTTATGTCCCTACGCATTTCTTAACCTTCATCAATAGTCCATGTAGGATTGTATCGAGGATTATTTGGTGTAGAAGTTCCCTTTTTGGGTGGCATGTTGACCAAATATCACTTTTGAACCTTGATTTTGAGGTGGTTCCGATAGACAATATTTCTTCTTCTTTATCTCCAAAGTTTCGGCCCTTATGGGTGTGAAACTTTCTTTTTTGTAGTTCTTTGATATTTCCTCTCTGAAATTCCAAAGGTATGATAAAAATTGGATGTGCCAAGTGGAATTTATAGTAACTTCCCCACAATTTGTTGATTTTTGGCCTTTCTACGAGATATCACTTGTATAGCATGCCCCACACAAAATAATTGATACAAAATTATGAAACTCATACCAGAAATACTACATACTGTCCAATATCCAATGCAACTAGTCTCACTCAATTGGGATACTCCAGGAAGAAGTTATGATTGTTTTCCCTGGAACTCCTTCTTGAGACAAGTCAATAGGACTAGTCAGATACCCTATCTTCCAAAGGGTGTATATACAAATATAATATGACCCAAAAGATGAACGTTTTAAAAAAGATACCTTACTAATGTTTGTGAATATCCTCTGGGGTTTAGGGTCTGAAATGTTATAGAAAAACGTTTATAGAAAAAATTCTACAATGAATCAGTTCAGGATGATTCCAGAACCCTATCTTGCACAGGTTGTATCTCTCAAAGTATAAGGCCTCAGGATATGAAAGTTTAACCCAATGTACCTTGATCCGTCTACTAAATATCCTCTAACTCATTTCTTCTTAAACATTGTAGAAAAAAAGTTATAACGAAAATTCCAAGGTGTCTTAGATGTAGCAGCGAAACCCCAAGACCTTGAGCTCTGATACCATATGTTAAGAACCAAATATCAATATAGCATAGAAGAACCTCAGAATAAGTACTCAACGCCTTGAAAAAGAGATAAATTCAGATAATAAGCCTGTTCAAGGGGGAAACCTCCTTATGCCCACATAAATGTACAATTACAAGATGATTCCAAATGAAAATGTCTTCTTGGTATATATAGGAGATTAGGAGGTATACTTACAACTAATGGACTAAAGACGACATAAATAAAATAAAATTACTAATGTAATATTCCCCAATTAAGGGGTAATGAGCCATTATTGAGGGCTTAACATTAATACCCATTACCAAAACATCCAAAGAAATGGTTACCTAAATTTGATCCGGATTCGAAACAATCCGTTGAAGATCACATCAAAAAATTTATGTTGGCCATTAGACTCTGAAGTGTTGAGCTCGAGGATGTAGTATGTAAACTTATAATTTTGAGGGAAATGCCTCCACATGGTATTTCACTCAACAACCCCAAACCATCGTCTCTTGGGACAAGTTTGAAACTTGTTTCCTGGAAAAAATTGGAGATGATAAATCTCCTGAAGTCTTGGTTATGCAACTCTCCAACCTAAAAATGAGTCCTAAGAAAAACGTAAAAGACTTTAACCAAATATTTCTTACTTTAAAGAATAAAATCCCTGCAGATTCGATGCCCGTTGAAAGATTAATTGTTGCATATTATGCTAAAGCCTTGGGAAATAATATATCCATATGGGTCAAAAGGTCTAAACAGAACACATTGTTAGAATCCTTCGAGGAGGCAAACCAAATTGAAAAATATATATTAAGATTAAGAGAAAATATTAAGAGTGAAGTTGAAACAACTTCATCCTCTAAAAAGAAAATAGAGATCCTTACTAGGCCTCCTCAAACAAAAAATCAACCAGAAACTTTTGACTTAGAAAGCTTGCAGAAAGATTTCCAAAAATTGTCCAATCGGGTCGTTGACTTAAAGAGATCAGTTGAGGAGGAATCAGCAAGCAAATGAAGTTTTAAACCTCCTTTCAAAAAACCTTTTCCTCCCAACCATCCAAACCCGACCATAAAAGGTCTAAATTTTGAAAGTTTATAGTATGCTTTGCAAACCATCTTAGAAGCACATGATAATTCTGCTTCTATCCATCCTGAAATTTCTGCAGATGTAGTTGAGGAAGAAGTCCCAAAAGAAGAGGAATCATCTCCCAATGTCTTCGGTTACTTCTCGAACATTATCTTCCAAGAAAAGTTCAAAATTGTTCACCCCTACAACACAGAAGCAAAATGCAAAACAAACCCCCTTCTGAAGTGAATAAAAATGCATTTTCAAAACAGTCAAAGAAAGCTAAAAGTAAACAAAGCTTAGAAGCCCAGTTTTATAATACGATTTGATTGAAGATCTAAAAAAACTAAGATTCAATATTTTTGTTTTTGAGCTGCTGAAATTTCCCCTTATTTTGTAGAAAATGCTTTAAAGTATCGTTGAAAATAGTAAAAACAAAAATTCTAACAACAAGAAATCAACAAAAATCGATTTAAATACAAACAAAAAAATCTAAACTAAAACGACATCTAAACTTCCATATAAAAGAGATTTAGCAGGAAAAAATATAGCAAATGTAGATAAAACTGTTTTAGGGACAACAACTAAAAAACAACAAAATTTTGTTGTTAACACTCAAAAAAATGTCCTATCTTTTTTGTTAACCTTTGAAATTTTTAATAGGAATGTAAATAATTGTATGGTCGATTTTGGTGCATCGTCAAACGTGATGCCTTTATCTGTTTGTCAAAAAATTAATGCAGAAGTGAAACCTTTTGATCTCAAAATCATTCAGCTAGATCGAACAAACGTTAAGTTAATTGGTGAGCTTAAAAATGTTTTGGTTAGATTATCTTCCAATCCCAAGGGTCATCAGATAATTGACATTATCGTTGTGGATATCCCTGAATTTTATGGTTTTTTCTTAAGCAGGGACTGGTCAGAACAACTGCATGGTTACTTTGCCACATATTGGTCTCATTTGTGGCAGCCTAAAACTGGACAGCCAAATAAAATCAGGATAAACAGAGAACATTATCTGAAGAATAGTGTAATAGATATAAATGATCCAAATGAACCTTTCGTTACATCTTAAAGTTCATTTGAAATGCAGGGAATGAATACCTTCTCTAATAATTTCATGACTGGAATTTCACCAATTATTGATCCTGGGCAGCAATCAGAAGTTATGACCTATACTTAGACATCATCTTTGTCAAGTATGATAAGTATTGTTGAAGAAGCCCAAATCTGGTCATTTTACTTTGATGGATCCAAATCCAAAGAAGGAGGAGGCGTTGGTTGTGTACTCATCGATCCTGCAGGTAATAAGACTTTTATTGCTTGTCGGATAGAGTTTGAGTGCACTAATAACACCGTCGAGTATGAAGCACTTCTACAAGGACTTAGGAAGGCTTTGGTTATGGACGTGTAGAAGTTGAGAGTATTTGGTGATTCGAAAATCATGGTTAGGAAGGTAATAAATGCTATACATTGCTTATCACCACATCTGAAAAGCTACCAAACCGAGGTATGGAGTTTGATGCAAAAAATTTCATCATTTAACATAAATTCCATTCCTATATTAAGTAATTCAGAAGATGATTTATTGGCCAATGTTGCTTCTAAACTATTGCCTGCTGAAGGTATTTCCCCTAATACGTTTTCAATTGAATTGTTGTTCAGGTCGTTGATCCTGGATAACATCACAAATTCAAGAGTATTCGATGATGACCAGCAGATTATCAACTTCCTACATATGGAAGATACTTTCCAAGGTGCAATCATTGATGAAGGCACTCACGATGAAAACCTATGAAACTTCACGGTAATATCAGATCCTAGATATCCTGAATCGACATTTGATCTAGTAAACTCTATCCCCGGATCTGTTGTAAGACTAGAGAAATTTTATGACTTGCATGATAAATTTAGAGGGACAGTAAATTATAAAATGAACAGTTCTTCTTTGATTTATGAGATAGTTAATTTAGGAACAAAGGACAATCCTCAAAATATTAATCTAGGAACAGGTTGTTCCGAGCAAAAATGATTTTATTTTATAAAAAAATTTAAATAATTTAAAGACCATTTTTCCTAGACGTATGATGACTTGAAAACATTTGACCCCAATAGCATACAACATGTCATCCCCATGAAACCCTAGACTTATCCTTTTCAAAAACAATTGAGGAAGATGCACCCTAAATTGGAACCCACTGTTAAAAAAGAACTGAATAAATTACTAACTACAAAGATAATTTTCCCAGTAAGGCACACGCAATGGGTGTCTAATCTAGTCCCTGTAAGGAATAAAAGTGGTGAAATTCAACTTTGTGTCAATTTTCAGAACCTAAACCGAGCATCTGATAAAGACAACTACCATATTCCTCCAATGGAACAAATTCTACAGTAGGTGTCTGGTTCCGAAAGACTATCTTTGCTAGATGTTTTTTTGGGATACGACCAGGTCCTCATGTCTCCTTCAGACCATCTTAAAACCACTTTTCGCACCACATGGGGCACTTATGCCTACAGGAAAATTCCTTTTGGACTGATAAATGTCGATGCCACTTTTTAGAGAGCAATGGATATTGCTTTATGTGGCCTCATTAACCAATCAGTCATGGTATATTTGGATGATGTCACCATCTTCTCTAAAAACAAGAAAGATCACTTGTCTCACCTAAGGGTTGTCCTGGAACGATGCCATAAGTTCAGAATATCTCTTAACCCTAAGAAATTGGTATTTGCAATGGAGCAAGGTAAACTGCTTGGGTTTATAGTGTCTAAAGACGGAATGATTATTGACCCTGAAAGAACCCAAGATATTTCTAAACTCCCCCCTCCTTCTTCCAAAAAATCCATGCAGTCCTTTTTGGACAAGATTAATTTCGTCAGAAGATTTGTCCCAAGTTTCTCAGAAATGATAAGACCCTTACAGAATTTAATAAAAAAGGATGTTTTATACCTTTGGGGACCACAAGAAATTTAGGCTTTCAATTCAATTAGAAAAGTGATAATAGAAGCCCCTTCCTTGATGAGTCCTGGTTTTTCTTAGGATTTCACTCTTTATGCTTTTGCGTCTGGCCGATCTTATGCTGCTTTGTTAACAAAGAAAAACATTGAAAGCATTGAGATACCCATTGCCTTCATGAGCTCATATTTCAAAGGAGCGGAGCTTAACTACCCAGTAGTAGATCAACAGGCATATGTTGTTTTTAAAGCAATGAAACACTTCTGGTCATACCTGCTGAAATCTAGAACCAAGGTTATCGTTCCTTACCTAACTGTAAGAAACCTGTTAGTACAAAAAGAACTGGGTCAGAAAAGGTAAAATTGGATGACAACATTACAGGAATATGATCTTGAAATAACCTCTGCATAGATTGTTAGAGGTCAAGGCCTATGTAAACTAGTGGTTGATTCAGTTGAAGAACAGGAAAATCAAATCAACACCTTAACTGTAAATCAGCATAACGAAAAGCAAGTTAGTTGTGCAAAAGTTACTATCAATTCTTGGTATGACAACATTAAATTTTATTTGACACATGGATCTACTCCTCACAATCTTGATCCTAAAAACAGAAGAGAACTTAGTCTAAAATATACATATTTCCAATTAATAAATGATGTATTATTTCGAAAGAACTTTGATGGTGTTTTTCTGCGTTGTTTAGAAAAGGAAGAGTCGGAAAGAGTGTTATCTGAACTTCATGCAGGTGAAGTCAGTGGTCACTTTGGTGGAGATACCACTGCTCACAAAGTGCTAAGAGTTGGGTACTATTGGCCTACTTTGTTTAAAGATGCCCATGCATTGTGTCGTAAATGCATAATTTGCCAAAAGGCTGCAGGACGGGTGAAAAAGGAAGCATTCCCTTTACATCCTATTACTATAGATTCCCCTTTTTAGCAATGGGGCCTTGACATCATAGAACCAATTAATCCTTCTTCTTTGCAGCAGCAAAAGTATATCCTTACAACAACGGATTAATTTACTAGATGGTTTGAAGCTATACCTTTGAAGTGGTGAACACAAATCAGGTAGTATCTTTCCTTAACTCTCATATCATCGCTCGATTCGGCATTCCCGAATGTTTGGTCTTTAATAATGCCTCTTACTTTTCATCCCTTGATATGAACGTTTTTTCTTTGGAAAAGGGGATTAAACTGAAGTATTCTACAAGCTACTACCCTCAAGGAAATGTCCTAGAAAAATTAACGAACAAAAATTTAATCAATATTATTAAAAGGACAGTTTCATAAAATCACAAAAATTGGCACAATGCGTTGTATAATGCACTTTGGGTTGATAGGTTAACCACAAAATCCTCTGTTGGTAATTCCCCTTTCTTCCTTGTCTACAGAAGAGAAGCAATTATCCCTCTGCATGTTTTACTTCCCTCACTGCAACTGTTGCAGAAAGTTCAAGAAGAGGAGTTCCCTCCTCTAGAAAATCGAATAAATGAATTATTAAAACTGGAGGAAGTGAGAACACAAGAAAAGTAGAAACTGGATTATCATCAACAAATTGTAAAAAGTTGGTTTGATTCAAATTATTATTTAGACAAGAATTTTGATGTCGGATACTTGGTTCTCAAGTGGGACAAATCTCATGAGGGAAAGGGGGAACATACCAAGTTCCAGAATCTGTGGCTAGGACCATTTGTAATTTATAAAAAATTGGGTCCGAACGATTTTCGTCTGCATAATCTGGAGGGACAGCCAGACACTTTCCGAGTGAATGGCCAGGCTCTCAAAAGGTATTTCACCTAATGATTTCATATCCACCCTTTTGTACATATTTTTAATTTTCTTTTATATTTTGAATTTTGGTTCTTTTCATTTTGCCTGATTTTGATTTGTTTTCCTAATAATCATGTCTAAGTCACCATTTCGTTTGTGGAAGGGGAAATCAGAATTTTTATTCATGAGTAGCAATTGATGACTCCTAAAAGAACCAGTGTTGTAAATGATAAAAGTCATATCGGCATAAGTAAACTTCAGTTCAAAACTATGTTCCTGGTTTCACTTTAAAATTACGAGAAGACACGATTATCATTAATAAAACTCTTAACATTGTCCCTATTTTAAGGAAAAAAACTCAATTATACCTTCCTGTCCTCGAGATGGTTTCTTAACAGAAATATAAATGTTCAAATCAACATGAAGATTTTTAAACGAGAAAATAAATTGTAAAGGATCAAGTTTTGTTTTCAAAATCTGAGATTTTCAGCATCACCCTGCTCTCTTGAATATCATAAAGTTTCTGTAAATTTGTAAACAAATTCTAGAGAGTTGAAAACACCGCAAGGTGAGGGAAGTGTATGTAAACCCACAGAGATACTGAACAGGTCTTCTGGTAGCGGGTAAATGCATGCATGATGCCAAGAAAACTTCGTCGGGGCACTGAACAGACCTATTGGCAACGAAGCAATGTCGGGCTTAAGAAAATTATCAAGTATGTCTTTTGGAATTGATCAAAAGTAAATATGTTCTTTATCATGGATGGACAACTCTTGGGCATGATATAGGTTTTAGAGTGGGTTAAATGACATCCCTGCCAAAGCTATGGACGCCTGCTGGCAACAGTGGTCCTGTCAACAGTATCAGAGTCGGTTGCCTAAACATTGTTTTGCTCATAATCAAAACCTGATACCAAATTGCATTTTTGACAGAAACACATCTGATGCTAGACTACCTTATTTTCTGAGTTTTGATCAGGATGCTTGGCTTGCTGTCAACTATTTCTTAAAAATTCATTTTCTGATTCACCCTAACATGAATTTTTTGGTGATGCAAAGATAACTGCTTTGCCCAATATGTCGCCATTGTTGGAAGCCACACATGATTTTTGATATTTAACAAGATAGAAAGAGATTACACTTTTCTGTAGCTGCCATCACCTCAAATTTGTAAACATTTGTATGAGTTTCGAAATGATTGTTGGATTAAAGCTTACCTTATTAAATTTTTATTTTTTTCATTTTCGTTTGTTTTTTTTTATTCATGACTATAAGCATGAATTAAACATAAAACATGGCTTGGTTTAATAATTTTGTGCCTTAGAAATATTTTTTAAAAATCCATCCATATGTAATTGAAATTCAAATCTTATGAAATGGTTGATTAATCCATTATCGTTTTTTTTTTTAATATGGTTGTTATGAATTCAATGGTTCGATAGTTCATTGTCGTATTGTTTTGATACATGAAGAGCCTTGGTTAATTTTTGATATTCTTCTCATGATTTCAATGGTCGTATCAAAATTCATACCAATGAGTACAGACCTGATGTACTTGCATTTTCGCCTTACCTTGCTGGCTCAAAACATTAATGAAGCTATTCATTATCTACATAGGGTTTTGTACTCTGTAGTTTTTGGCACTCATCGTGAGAGATGGTAAGGAATACAATGAAATCTCTAGTTTTCGTTCTCACTATCTAAATTATGATAACCCACAGGCTCTGTTATTTTCATGTTTCCACTCTTTGTTCGGACCTGTTTTTGTTGCTCGCGTGATTGGTACCTAAGACTATTCCAAGTGATCTTTGTTGCATCCTTGTTACAGTGGTCATGGCACCCTTCATTTTCATAGATCCAAATGGATGTCAATCCTTACTATCCCATGACGATGTTATTGAGGACCTAAAGGATCATGGCTGGGATATATTCCTCAAGAAATTCGAGGGTTATAATCTCTAGGTAGCATAATCTTTTGCACGAACCTTTGATGGGTTCATAGCTAATATTGGAGACATACAATTAGAATTGATAGAATATTTTGTCATCACAGCAACAGGTCTCCCATCAAAGGGTGAGAGATTGTTTAAAAACACCAGGATAGAAGAAGTCTCATGGAATTTGTTCATTACCTCCCATAAAACTACTTGCTTATTTTGTAGTTTTTAATGAGGTATCCAAGCAGAGCCTTGTTTATATCCTTTGTAGCTTGACACCCTATACCCTAAGAGGAAACATTCCCCTGAGTTCCCACATCCTGCATGCACCTCCTTTCATTGAGCATAGGTATGTTCCACTGTTGGAACTAGTTTCTTATTCATGACACTTGTTTCCTCCATTGTATCATAGCATTCATTTTATTATGAAAAAACATAAAAAGACAGTAGTGAAAAGAATATTATCTCATATTGGCAGCAATCATGTTGCCTTTGAACAAAGCACAAACGTTTGAGCTCACTTGTCATCCAAAGTTTGGGTTTAACATGACCTTAGGAAGATGAGCTCATTACTTAGAGTTTACTCCTCTGACTGGTTACTCTTCTAGTCCCTATGGAGATTTTTCCTCCTACATCACAAAGTTTCATTATCAATTCTATGGTGTTGGAGTCCTCCATATGTCTCACAGTCTTGTTCAAAGGATGTCTATAAGCCTATGTCGGATAACTCTTGACTTTGCATGTCGGCCATACCCTCAGTATGTCTCAGAGTTACATAAAAATGTATTCCTACCATGCACCTTGGTCCTACTTTCATTATGGGTAGGAAAAATTGAACCCAAAAGTCAACATCTCCTCATTGGTTGCTGACTCGGGGGTTTCCCTTGTGTTCAATGACAAGAAATATATTCACACATTCGGATTCTTGCAATGTCGTGGATATAATTAGACTTATCGATGGTTTCCTCGCCTTTTTCAGTAGTTTTCCTTATTGGATGTTATTCAGAGGGTATTTTCCGTGCACTACTTGCATCTGGTGCATGCAAAATACACACGAGATCGTTGGTTCGTGAACATCAACATCGCCTGAGTTCCTCCAAATCATCAAGCTATTGCTTCGTACCTCGTGCTAACTGATGAGAGATGCCTTAATGCTCTGGTTTCAGTGGGTCTCCTTCTATCGAATTTAGCTCATCTATTATGGAAACGAGGTCGAGAGTCCTATGAGTACCTAGAGCCTTCTAGTCATTAGTGGTAGGTTCTCTCGCCATCGACAGTTGGGGATACATCAATGACTCCTAATCGATGGATTCTTTAAGTGTTCGACCTCAATACATTTATTCACACTTGTAAGAATTTACTCGATGCCTTGATACCTACTTTCATTATCAGTAGGTTGTCTCGTGTTTGTTAATGGTATACATTAATGACCGGTAATCAAACAAAGTCTCATTGTGTTCGACCTCAACTCCTCTATTCACATGATGTAGACTTGCACCTTTGCCAGATCATGTAGAAGACTTGAAGACATCAGTTTATAGTGGTAGCTTTCCTGAGTTGTTTCTATCATTCATTGGACCAATACCTATATGACTTCAATGATCATGGGAGATCAGTTTGTACTTCATTGTATAAAGATATCTTTAGATTGATTTTGAGACTGATTTTCACTAGGCTTTGTTCGTGACTATGAAAACCTATGGCATGTGTCCACTTTGTATTTCCTATTCATTACCATGAACAATTGTTTGGTATATTTCCACATGGATTTTCAATGTAATTCAAATCAACAGCCATGTGTGCAAAGTCATTATGGATTATAATATTCTCATGAGAAACTAGTTCGTCTAGCTAGGTCTCCATTATTCCACTTCTGGGAATTATAATGTATTTTGGCCATCACATATACTCCTCTGACCTCACACATTAGGGGACATATTTTATAGCAAGATTTTTCCTCACCCCATGCAACTTGCTCAAAAGGCCTTTCCATTTACCTATGCAGACTTGAAGTCCCCTTTTGCAATCCCAGAGCTAAAAAATCATATTTTTCCACATATACGCACCCTAACAGTTATACAACATGCATATACGCAGGTTTCACCACTACAACCCACGTACATTAGGTTTCATGCTCCAAATTAAAAAATGTGTCGGGTTTCCATGTCACATCACAAGATCCATGATCCTTGACCTTCCATATACTTGAAACATTCTGACTCATCCCTTTAGTTCCATTTGAAGGATATAAAATGGACCATATGCAAACCGTGGAAGCGGAGATAATTCAAATTTTGAGAGAAAAGTTACTCTGGAGAAATTACTCACTTCATATTGAGTCTGCATCCCTTTGTTCTTTAAATTTTGAACACATTGTTCAGCCCCAAAGCTCTTCCCTCTTTGATGGACAACCTCATTGTCTCTTTTATATGAGATTTCCTTTGGTGGAGGATTGAAGTGGTGGAGGCCTTGCTAGAAGGGACTTGGTTTTTCGGTTTCGAGACATGTTGACACGAAATTTTGTCAGTTATAAACTTTTGTTGATCATTTTTTAATAGAAATACTCTTTTCTCATCCAATTGATGTCTTGCAAATATTTGAATTATTATTCCATGGGTGTATTTGTTATGAATGTTAATGGATTATGCTATTGTATGTGCTAACTTTATATATTATCACCATATGATTGTGTATCTTGGTTTTTTAGGAAAAGTTGCAGATATAAAGCTTTGGGTCGTGTGCTCAATGGTGGTCTTCATCGAATGTCCAGACAAGGTAGGCTCTTTATCTTTCCTTGTTAGGATTAACATTTATATAGCATACTTGGGATTAGAGTTGATTTCTGCAGTCATTCCATCTGTTTTGGTTTACTCCATTCCATAGAGTGATTTCCTCGTAACAATTTTTGTTGCATATAATAGGCTACCAACCATAGATATGTACATGGTTTGGTCTACTCTTGGTGAATCATCATCTAGGCTTAGTTTTCATCCTGTGACCATGGGAGTGAAGATGGGTTTACTATATTACATTTGGAATTTATTTAGAATTTATTTGATATATTTAGTTTGGGAAACGAATATTCCTTTATCTATTTGAATGACTTGTAAACCTAGGAATAAGGTCAATTCTCCTAGCATAGACATTTCAAACTCTTTCTGCAGTTTTGTAGCAAATTGTTTGCTTAGCATATTAAGATTACTTCCAAATATGATATCATGTGCACATACCACCACAACAATCATATCTTGATCCTCAATTTTGATATATATGTTGTTGTCATTACTCCCTCTCTTATATCCTTGTTTTTGCAAATACTATTCAAGTCTTGAGAACCATGCTCTAGGGGATTGTTTAAGACCATACAAAGCCTTCTTTAGTTTGCACACATATTCCTGATTTTCTGTCAATATGAATCCTTACGATTGCTCAATATATACTTCTTCTTCTAATGTTCCATTAAGGAATGTTGACTTGACGTCCATTTGATAAATTTTGAAGTTTCTAAAGCATGCAAATGATAGGAACATTGTGATGGCCTCTAGTCTTGCTACTGTGGAAAAAGTGTCTTCAAAGTAAATACCTTCCACTTGGGAATATCCTTTGCATACTAATATGGCTTTGTTCTTTATGATCTATAAATTTTCATTGAGTTTGTTTTTGAATATCCACTTGGTTCCTACTACATTATTGTCTTTTGGTCTAGGGACAAGTTCCCATGTATGATTTTTTTCAATTTGATCAAGTTCCTCGTTTATTTCTTTTATCCAGTCTTCACTCTTACTGGCTTCTGCAAAAATTTTGGGTTATATTACTAAAAGCATTGCTTGTTCATAATCAAATCTAAGTTTCCTTCTTGTTTCTACTAATGTTTCTTTCTCCCCTATAATTTGATTTCCAGGGTGATTCTTTTGAACTCTTTTTGATGGTGCTTTTGGTAAGGGTGTTTCTTCCTCATATTTCTCTTCATCAGTTTGTGGTTCATTCTCTTGTATTTATTCAATATCTTATTCATTTTGTGATTTTCCATCTTCTTCATCATCACTAGTTCTTCTCCATTCATCAATTTTTTATTCATCTTGAGATTTAATTTTTCTTAATTTTAGATCATCTATTTTTACATTTTCACTTTCCACTATTTTGTGAAATCTTAGATTATATCACTTGTAAGCCTTTTTGCTAGGTGAATATCCCAGAAATATACCTTCATATGATCTAGATTATCTTCATTCCTCTTGATGTAACACTTACTTCCAAAGACTCTGGAATGTTTCATAGATGTTAGTTTTCCAAACCATAATTCATAAGTTGTCTTCTCATGGTTAGCTCTCAGTTGTGCTCAGTTAAGTATGTGGATTGATGTATATATTGCATCTCTCCAAAATTTGTTTGGGAGCTTGGCTTCATTCAACATAGTTCTTGCAGCCTCTTGAACAATTTTGTTTTTCCTCTCAACAACTTCATTATGTTGAGGAGTTCTTGGAGATGAGAATTGTCTCTTGATTCCATGATCTTCACAAAAATTATTGAATTATTTAGAGGTAAATTATACTCCATTATCTAATCTTAAAAAATTGATTTTGAGATCTGTTTCATTCTCTACATAAGTCTTGAATACTCTAAACTTTTCAAATGCCTTAGACTATTTTTTGAGAAAATACACCCAGGTCATCCTTGTGTAGTCATCAATGATCAACATTCAGTAGTGTTCCCCTTGTATGCTTCTAGTCCTAAAGAGCCCACAGAGATCGATGTGAAAAATATCCAAGGGTTTTGATGTAGAATTATCTTTTGTCTTGAATCCGACTCTTGTCTTCTTCCCTAATTAACATTGTTTGCAAATAGGACCTGAGGGCTTGATGATTTTTGGCATGTCTTTTACAACTCCCTTTTTACTAGCTTTGATAAGGTTATAAAACCTCAAGTGTCACATCCTTTTGTGCCATAGACAACTTTCATCTAATTGACTCATATGGAATTCTTCTTCCTCCTCAATATCTAAGATATACACATTGCTTGAGGTTCTTGGTGCAATAACAACTAATTTTCCCAATCCTTCTTCTCTTATTTCACATTTTTTGGAGTAAAAAATGAGTATATGTCCCTGATCACAGGTTTGGATTACACTGAGTAGATTAGGTTTTAAATTTTCTACTAGTAGCACATTTTTTGCTTTATTTTTCTTGTTTCCCAAAGAAACTATGCATTTTCCTAGTATTTTGGTAGATACATTATCTCCAAAAGTGACTTTACCTTTATCCTTATTTGTCAGAGTGAGAAATTTTCTTTCATATCATGTCATATGTTTTGAGCATCCACTATCAATATACCACTAGCACTTTTTGTTCTTTGCATACAGGGACACTTTACATTATGTTACCTTTTCTTCTATATGGTTTTCTTTATGTATCTTATTATCTTGTTTGTTAGAGTTGTTTGTCTTCAAGGATTTCATTTGTAATCTACATTCAATAGTTTTTTGGATAGATTTGTTGCATGATCCAAGTGGATATTTGTGGCCATCCATCTTTTCTGACTGGCTCAAAACAATTTTCTAGCAATTTTGGCAATTTACTATTTTTAGCAGGTTTTAACTTCCGGGGCTATTTTGAGGGCCTAAATGAAGGTTTTTCGGGATCATCCCAACTCAATTATAGATGAAGGAATAATTGAGTCCCCAAAATGAATATCCTCGATGATACTTTTCCAACGGGCTATCATATGCCTAAAACGGAGATCGTATGCAAAAGTTACGACCCCAGGAAGTTAATGTACTAACTTACCCAAACGGGGCCCACATGAATTTTGGCGCTTCATCTCCTAGGGTTAGGTTTTTGGATGTCTAGGGTTTTTTTCATTCATGTTTATTGTAAAAATACCTTTAGAGCCTCATTGTAATCATCTTCTTGCGAATGCGAGTAGCCATCACATCTCTTCTCAGAGATAAGTTGCCACCATTCTAGCGAGTCTTTCACTCTGTATTTTTACAGTCTATGTACATTTATTTCATTAATAGAAATCATGTATTACTCTATATATGTGTTTATGGTTTCATCTCTGATACATTTATGTTATATTATTGAATATATTCGATATCTCTGTACATTTCTTTATTATATCTCTGCTCTCATTCCGTGCCGAAAATAATCTGGATCAGTGGTATCAGAGCAGGCTGCTCTTGATCATTTTTCAGTGCATGTCCCTGACGATGTCAGAGTATATAAAGTTGGGTCTCGAGCTTGTATATCTTGAATACAATCACTCTCACACACCCAAGAAACCCTAAATGCGGAAGAAAATAAAAACGACAGAGCAGACGATCCCATCAGTCTGTTGCTTGAGCAAGCTCTCACACGATAGAGGGATGAAATGATGGAGAATTTTTCCCACATCCTTCAATGCCTCCCAATAGCATCAGGCGCATCTTTATTAAGAGGCCACTTTGGAGGCACCTCTCCTTTTAAGGTACAGGTCAATGTTGATATTCCTATATTTGAAGGTCAGATAGATGCGGATGCCCTAGATAAATGGATAAATTTGTTAGAAGGTTATTTCTCTGTTCACAATTTTTCTGACAAAGAAAAGATCACCTTTGCACTCCTTAAATCTCTCCCCCATGTCAAACATTGGTGGGAAACTTACTGGGATCAAATTTCCACAGAGGATTCTGGAATATATGGGGTCGAGCCCACTTCAGATTTTTTTGTGGATGCGGTAAAGGAACAGTATTACTATAATGTCCCCACTTTGGGACATCATCACAGGGCAGAGATTTATGATGACCAGAGTAGCTAGATGGATGCTAGAGCGAGTACAGGGGTATTTGAGAGGCATTGTGGGGTCCATCTTGCATTGATGATCATATTCCATCATTATGAGCCATTCCGCATAGGTTGGCTTTGGTTTCGTTGCATTCCGACGATTTCCATGATTTTGACTATTTTGAGTTATAAGTCAATGGAATTCACTAAAGAGGTCATTTTGGGCACATTACTTGGAGGAACCTCTCAGTGTAATAGCTCATTGGAATCGGGAGGAGCGACACTACAGGAGGGGATGGCTAGAAGTGACTTTCAGTGGCCAGGGAAGCCACAAGGAGAGATAAGGAGATTTTTAGAGGTAAAATGGTTAATTAATTAATTAAAGTGATTTAATTAATTAATTAAATATTATAAAATGAAAGTCACTTTGGAGGGAAAAGGTGAGCCAAAAAAAGTATAAAGGAAAGGCAAGGGCCTCTTCTCATTCATTCAGGTATGATCTTATTTT
>ML802994.1:236229-283170 GCA_009831015.1 Picea engelmannii
TTTCTTGTTTAATTCTTGTTCATACCTTTACTATTTTCTTTCTAACCTTTTGCATTGCAGCTGTCATGACTAGAAGAGCCCAACTAGGCATGTAAGTGCTCGCTTTTTGCTCACTCATTGACGAAAAGAGCACGAACAGGGATGATGGAGGAGACGTGTTACCTGAGTTAGAATAGAATGGTTGTCTTACTTCACCCTGAGCAGAAGTTTCGGAAGTAGGTGGAAAATAAGAGGCTTTATAAAACTGACTGAGCAACAAAGATAAATTTTCTTCTCCTTTAGAGGACAAATCATGGAGAATTTCTTCAAGGACTGGCAGATTAGTATAAGTGTGCAAAACACCTTTCGAAGGTCTGGTGGGTGATGAATCAAAAGAAGATGAAGAGGAATTTTATTTCTGTTTGCAATATTCAGTATTCAGTTCTTTTGGATGGGATGAAATGTCAATCTCAAGGGTAGAATCAGTGATATTAGAAGAAAAAGATGGTTCTTCTACCTTAGAAACTTGAGACGAAATTTTTATTTCTTGGGAATTTTGAATTTCAGCAGAGGATTCAACCACAGACTTTTTTGATATGAAAGTATGAGTATCAATTGGAATACCTGAATCAATTGCACTTGCAGATCCAGAAGCCTGTCTTTGCAAAGCTTTTCCCTTGCTGATGATCTTTTCTGGATCAGAAACTGATGTCAATGGGCCTTCTGGGTTTGCCCTGGTGTGAGCTCTTTTAGGAGCCACTTCGTTTCAATGGAGTCACCAGATAGAAAATGAACAACCTGATAGTGTCTTCTTCTTGCCTATCATCAAGAATTAGATCTATGTCGTCTCCCAGAGAAGCTGAGCTTCAATCTCCTCTCCCGGGAAACGGCGCCAATTTGTTATCACTCCAAGAAACCCTTTGTGGTTGCAGACCAAAGGTGCTTGGTAACTTAAGAAATGAATGTTTTTGTATTTTGTAAAGGTGGATCAATGGGATAACTCAATTCAAATTATGGCATTCATACATCAAAATGGTAAACAAATAGACAGTGCTCTCCAAGATTGGTTAAACAGTAAAATAGCTTTCAGTGGATGAAGAAAATATTGCTCATAAACTAGTGCATTCAGTGGATGAAGAAAATATTGCTCATAAACTAGTGCAGAGTAGGGTCTAATAAACAACTAAAGGAAATAATTATAATGTCATGAACCAAACAATAGGATAACATCTATTCAAGGTTTGACAACAATATAACAGTGAAGAAGAAATATGAAAAACTGCTACCAAAATGGAAAGAAACCTGTGATTTGTATTAGCAATGAAATGTCTGAGTACAAAGATTATTACTATATCCAGAATCGAACCCTTGTTTCAAATCAACAACAGGTATTTATAGTCTCTTACAACAGTTATACAGATCCTAAAAACATGGATCTGTATTTAATAAAAACAACTCAATTCTATCTAAACTACTTGAAATTAAAGTCTTTAACAACTAGACTAAGTAGTCGAACTGTCTTCAGTCTCCAAAATCGCCATCTGCATCCTTCAGCTTCTTGCATCTGCAATGTGTTAAAAACTGGCAGGACACCTATCTTTGACTGTTATATTTCCCAACGTTCATGTCGATTTCTTAGGAAATGGTTTGCATGTGTAACCAAAAATCTCTTGAATCCCTGATGTTGAACTTCTTGCATACGATCTAATAGTCCACTGATACACTGGAATTCCTTCAGATCCTGTTTGGAATGAACTGTTGTGTCTTCGGCTTCAAAAATCACTTTCCCATCTTTCAACAGCGCAACCGTTTAATTTCTTCACGGGTTAGCTATTGAAAGCTATCGCTTTCCATAGCTAACGGGTAGTAAAATAATAGCCTTGCACTGTTGAAAGTCCCGATTGCGCACAAAAAGAGTTTTCACATCCAAAATTTGATTTCAACCAAACTTAGTGTGTCTCAGATTTCTCACCTTGCATATTGACGACAACTTGGGCGAGTACCTTCAGATCTGGATGGTGTTTTTACTTCAATTTTTGTTTCAACCTCCTTATTTGTCTTTTGAGGCGCTTGGCAAGACACCATAGGCTGTTGTAGTTTTTGGTGAGTTTTGTCTTCCTCTTCTTCTCTCTAACACTCTCCTTAGCCAATCGTTCAAACGTAGCATTTGTCTTGGCGAAGTTATCAGATAACTTCTTATACCTGTCTTTAATCACCCGCTCCAAGACCTCTTGCTGGGCAATTACCTCCTGGAGATGCTTGATCTTCTGAGACTTCTTTGATTTGGAATTTTTTGATGATTCTCCCTGTTCTGTCTGATTGAAAGTTTCATAGTTCTGTGCACACTTACCTGATTGCTCAGAACTCTTGATGACAGGGCATTAGTCTTGTTTCTCAGATTATGAATCTGAATATGGCAAATTAAGGATGTTCTTCCCTGTACTCTGTTGTGTAGGATGCCCTATATTTTGCTGTGTAGTCTGCTCTGTGCTCTGCTCAAAGTTCAACTTTCTCTTCAACCTGTGAGGCTTCATTCCAGATATTCTGTCCTCTGAAGATCCTGGCAAAGACCTTCTTTTTCTTGAGCTGCTTTGAGGAGATGACTGTTTCATTGAACCCTTCAATGGTTCATTTTCAGTTTGATTCTGGGTTTCAAAACCTTCCCAAAACAGAAAGTGCTCCCAGATCCTCCCTTGTTGTTTCAATTGCTCCAGGATGATCAATTTTATGAGGCCGAGATGACACAGAGCAGTTTTCACGCTCAAGGGTTGAGCTCTAATTCTCTTGCATACCTTAGTCAGACTTTGATATAAGAAATAAGGCAAATTAATAGGGGTCTTGCCTGTGAATTGATCCAGTAGTTTAAAGTGGTACATCATTAGTTTATCATATCTACCTTCTGAGGTAATGTACAATTGGATACCCTTGAACAATTCTTGCCATTCTTCATCTAGATATGAAACAAGAATACCTTTTCTCCATGCTTTGTGCTTGTACCCATCTTTCAAATACACTCTGAAATCCAAATTTTTGGGAGCAGTGGTTTTAAACTAGCTCTGACCAGTTCTTGGCAAACCTGTAGTTGCAGCGATGATAGCCTCATCCACTTTGATTTCCATGGACCCGATGCGAGCTTTATTGCCATCGAAATTCTTGGCAAAGGCTTCTCCTGTAGCCTGGTGACATCAAACTTGCAACTTTTCGACGAATTCCATACACCCTCCATTCGAAAAATACTTCTGGACTTCGGGATGTGATTGTAGAAAGGACAAGTTATCCATCTCTTTCTTTAGTAGAGCGCCACTGCATTTTCTTGCCATCCTGTAACTCGAAAAACTTGACAATTGTAACCCCTGTAACTGCCTAGTCGAGCCGAGGTTCTGCGTTGTTGAAAGCAGTTCGGGCTTCGGCTATGTTTTGAAACAAATGAAAACTTCCACAGCATTCCGGAAACAATTTGTGATATGAAACCATTGTTTGATTTGATGGTGTCAAGCCGGCGGTACCTCCTCTGTACCTGCATCACCGAACACGAACTTGCCATCCTGGATGTCATGAGCATTGAGCATGGGTTCAAGACTGGATTTGAATTACAGTCATATCCTGACATGCATAATCGAGTTTGTATCATTTCCCACTTTTATCAATGCATGCCTTGGATTTTCCTAACGTGGGATGATCATTTCATCATTACTTTCAGTTGTGGATATCACGCACGTGATTCCCGCTCTTCTTCAACAACGGCCCGTGGAAAGCGCCTCTGTCAACTGTTCGCTTGCCACTTTCACCAGCACGCGACCCCTTGGAAAACCCCTGTTAGCTGTGGAAAGTATGCACTTTCAACAGTGCACCACTTTATAGAAAACACTCCTTAGCCGCGGAAAGCATGTACTCTCTACAGCGCGCCACCCGCGAACTTGATTGTCGGTCCTTTTGAACTTTACCACTTTCAACAGTGCATCAACTAAATGAAAACACCTCCTTAGTTGCTGAAAGTCGACACTTTCCACAACGCACAATCAATTTTTGGACATACGTTAGCTGAGGAAAGTGAAAAATGAAAATTTTGGAAAGAAGACTTTATGGGTCAAATGATTTCCTTAAGACAAACCAAAAACCTAAATTTTTCAGCTATAAAAACTCAAAAACAACTTGAGAACACTACCGATGGTCATGCTATCCATTCCAAAATTAAACCAGAAGGACGGTTTCATTTTGGGAGTTAACAACAGGGACTTATGAATCCCCTCTTCCTCCTTGGGAGGGATCTTGAGTTCCCTAATAGAGATATCTTCTCTTCATGCAATGACAAGTGACAATGGTGAAGAAATACCATGCCAATCCTCTCAAAAGGTGAGTGGAGTGGCCCTTTCTATAGTGCTTGAATGATTCAAAGAGTAAAGAGGATTCTCCAAGAAGAATTCTTGCATCATAAAAATACCTTGAATTTATTATTTTTCTAGCACACCCATTGTTACAGGTGAATCCTCCTGCGAACAAGTGGATTCCCTCTTGGTATCTAAACTCCTAAGTCCAAGATAGAAAAGTTCTTAGCATGGACACTGGCATCCTTTTAGATCTAATCAAGCTAATATACGAAGGAGAAGAAGAAATATATGTACCTTATTAATGATGTTTGTCCTTGCAAATTCCAAGATGAGATCCAATCCTAAGCTCCTCGATAGGTCCTGTAAAACAAACAAAGGTACAAAGAACTTCCTATTCTACTGAAATTAGCTCAAATATAGATCTATCTACTGAAGACAAATTCATGTGGAACAAACATAAATTTGAAAGAAACGGGCCAAGCATTGATTATTAATGAGAACAAGTAAAAGGTTCCTTTGATGGAGGTGCAATAGCCTCTTCCATCTCTCCTTGTCCAACCCATTTTCTCAATTAATCTACACTGATTATGCTTCAATGGCATCTCACTTATGAGATAATAAGTTTCATATCTCCAATATTTTATGTTCTCATGTACCCTTTCACCATGAGAAGGCCTCCTTATATAACCTTGGAGAGGCCCAACCACTTGAGAGATATTTGGGATAAGTTGAGGATTCTTCTCCTTGAGCTGAGGATCTTCCCTAAGATCATGCCTTGACCCAAGATTCGAACCCAACTACCTTCAGATATTGAGGGGATTTTTCCATGTTTTAGCTCAACAAACCAAAAATCCTCTCAAAAAAGGTAGCGCTCCCCCAAAAGGGTACACAGAGCATTTGAAGGCTCACCCAAAGAGGCCCAGGGAGAGTTGGCACTCCCTGACAATGGGTAGGGGAGTGCTGCCCTCCAAAATCCATTTTTGAGTGGTTTTTCTAGTGGAAAAAGGTTTGTAATCCTTGTCAATTGATTTCTCTTCTTCAAAACTAGTCTTTGAGGTGTCTTAAGTGTCCTTATGATGTCGTTAGAGGCACGACATAGGCAAGATGGTAGTGTGATGTTTGTGACACTTGCGACACTTTTGGTCAAGATGCAACACTTGTAGACAAGATGTGACACTTACAACACTTGTAATGACGACACTTGTGACACTATTGAAGTGAGTAATTTTGATGTGTAACAGATTTCCCCCCAAAGTACAAAGTCAGAAGATGATGATGACTGAAGTACTTTGTAGACTTTTTCAAGCAAAGTTATGGATGTAGAGAGGCTGGAAAAATCTACACATAACCATCAAACAAATATTATGACATGTTTCAAACCCAAGGCAGGCATACCTATGCTTGAGTGATAAAGACTTTTTAGGTATGGCTGCCACAAAACACACTGCGGATCCATAATTATATTGACAAAAAGGTATATCCACTGAAGATGCAATGTGGATATATACTCCTATGACCTGAACTGATCATAGCCACAAAGAATACATAGTGGATCTATGATATGACAAGACATAGCCATGACCAATACAAAGTGGATCTATGTAACAATATATGTGTCATAGTTCAAAAGAACTCCTTCGCAACCTGGGAAAAGTATACATAAGAGTAAAAACTCAACCCAGGGTCTTCTTACAGATCCCGATGTAGTACGAATCTAACCATGTGAATAGATGTCCTGATGTCGAACATTGCAGAAACCACTTGATTACCGGTCAATGAGGTAAATCGTTAACAAGTGCGAGGGAGATCACCATTGATGTCGATAATTCCCAAGGTACTCTAGTACATTTCGACGAATGTGAATAGATGAGATGAAGTCGAACATCTATGGAATCATCCAATCAAAGGTCAATGGTGTGAACCCACTATCGAACATGAGGAGGCCTGCCATTGAGGCATGCAGGTCCCAAGTTACTAACTGATTTCTAAGTCTATTTCCTAGATAATGTGTTCAAGTCGACAGGAATAGACTCGTCAAAGGAAGGCCTTGATGTATCCCCCATCAATGACACGAAACTGACATAGAGATGTAATTGGTAGATCAAATGAACATGGACTGACATGGGTATTGAAACAGGATATTTGTGATGGTTGACTCTTGAGGCAGATACTTCCCTTGAACACTGAGGCATAACAACAGAAATGTGACATGGACCAAAAAATGATAATGCTGTGGATACGGTGACTTTCGTCGGGTGACCCAAAGGAGTAAAAGAAACTCAGAGAATTGGCTCAGTGTAGAGGTTCAGTGGATTAAAATGTATGCAAAGATAAAATGTCATGTTCAAGGGTGACTGTAAGGGTTACTGGTAATGTTCTCAAAAACTGCTTGGCTCGCTTCCTTCAATTTTTACCCCATCCAGATAGACAAGTACCTCTTTTTAATTTAATGAGCTCGAGGAGGGTAACACATGCTCAATATGAATCACCTTTAGTAAGTCCCTCTTCCTTTTTTTAGTGAACTAGAAGAAGTAAGGGTTCAGTCTCATATGGGCCCTTCAATGTATGATTGTTTAACGAGTCCAGAGAAGGTAAATTCGGTTGTTTTTCATGTTTAGAGAATATGAAAAGAACTTAAAGACAACTCCAGTGTTGTCCTTTTTCATAATGTTAGTCTCGCAAGGCCTAAAAAGAGATAAATTATCACTCGAAAGACGCCCTTTCAAACCTTTTAACGAGTGGGAAAGGAAGCAAGATCACTCGACAATCTTTTCATTTTTAGAGAGTCTGAAAAGAGTTTAAAGAACACTCCAAGGGGTTCCTTTTTTTTTATCCACACGGGTCTGAAAAAGAGATAAAAGTTTACCCGGTTGCATTCTTGTGTATTTATGAGCATGAGAAAGAACAAAGACTAAGCTCGGTATGCCCCCAGCTTGAAAGCTAGTGGCTTAACTCCAGAATGATCATCAAAGGCTGGAGACATGCCCCTCAAACTTCAATTCATTCACCAATTTTGAGGTTGTCACCAATTTCTCTACTAGATGGAGAAAAAGGATAAGGGCAGATGAAATGAAGGTTCAAATATGAGACCTAACGAAATAATCAACTCGACAAGAGAGGTGACTGTTTCATTTTTTAACAAGCTTAACACAGGAAAAGAACTATGCTCAGGGCTCCGGGTTTAATCCCCAGATCCCTATTTCATTTTTTAGCGAGCTTGCTACAGAGAGGAAATTTATCCTCATGGCTCCTGTTTCACTTTTTAACGATCTTTCCATAGAGAAGAGAAACTGTGCTCATAAATTCTGTTTCATTTTTTAATGATCTTGCCACAGAGAGGAGAAACATACTCGTAGCCTCTATTTCATTTTTAACGAGCTTTCCACAGAGAAGAGAAACTATGCTCGTGAACTCTTCTTGATGAAGGCTTCCAAGAGGATAATGCTCTGGAAGGACACCATGTCAAGGGACAAAACCTGGTCATGGCTTCCAAGAGATATTCACTGGATGGAAGAAAATCACTATGGAAGGAACACATGTTGATGGTCACGACATGGGTAAGGAGATCATGCTCCAATAGTCCTACCAAAGAGATCACCATGTCAACTACCAAATCCAAATCATCGGAAGTTGAAGTCATGAGAGACAACGAAAAATCAACATTAGGAGGGAAGATAGAGTGTATATCTCCTCGAATTTATTCACGAGGGGGAAGAAAAGAGGATTGATGATGGTTATCATCCCGAGGTAGCTCGTCAATGCTCATCATTTCCCTAATAGATTCATCAGAGTGAAAAATTGGGGAAATGTAGTCGATCGCAGACGACAAGGAATTTAACCACAAGGGCATCAAATAACTGTCAGGTGCCAAAAGATGTTGTTCATCCAAGGAGGGAGAGGCGGATTGGATAGCAAAGTATGTTGTTTCGGATGGACTAAGTGGCATGGTGTCACCTAGCGCATCGAATTCCAAGGGACTAGGTACAATCCAAGGGTCAGATGATTCCAAAGATTGATAAGTCGTGGTTGAAATCATATTGACGATGGCAATATGATGTGTATTCGGTGGAAGTGGTGTAGGGAAGGTACCCATAAAGCTAGAATATTTCAAAAATCCAACACCAATGCTTTCATACGTGATCTTGTGATCTCCCAAGAATGGAATATTGTTGGTAGTGGGAGCGTGAGCGTCGGGTGTATAGAAATCTAACTGATCGACAATGACAATTTTTCCCTAATGAGGAAATTGTACACATCAAAACACCAACGAGGCAATGGAAGTCATAGAATAAAACTAGCTTCTTCCAAGTAATAAGTTGTAATAGAGGGGAGCATCAACCACCTCGACCTCAACAGTGACAGTTTTTTCACCCAACAGGACGGGCAGGGACTGTAAAATTCCATGGGGATGAAAACCTAGCCCATAGAATGCATGTAACATCATTGGGGATTTGTTAAGTGTGGGTGATTTTAAAATTTTTCAACATGCTAAAGACATGACACAAGTAGAGGCTCCCTCATCCAAGATGGTTCGGTGAATTTGTTGATCGTGAAAAACAACATCAATTTGGAAAGAAAGTTGGTGGGAGAGTCAAGATGTATAATTGTCCAGGTTAAACATGATATTGTTAGACAAATCAGGATCAAAAACACCAATAGAAGCCAAGAGAATTCTATGTTGACTGGGGCAGTGTTGTAGAACTTCTAATGTAGACATAGCACATGGTACTTGAGACAAATCTTCAACAATGTTGTAGTTCTGGGCGGCATGTGAACTAGGATTAAAGGTAGATTTACAGATGGTAATCTTAGGAGGGCGTAAGATAGATTCGAATGTAGGTTTCTCAATCTAAAGTGGTCCAGACGGAGGATTAACTAATGGAGGACTAACAGAGGACGGTGATGGATTCGATAAAGTATCGGTACCGTTAGTGACTTTTCCTTTGTCACGTTTAACCAGTGTGTCATATGTATTAGATATAGTGGTCAAATTAATCCCATTAAACATAAAAATATGGTCACTTGTCGAGGCCTCATCATGAGGATGGATAGAACTGCCCCCAGGAGAGGGGGTTTGAGCAACCATGGATTGTTTTTGTGGAAAAGGTTGAGTAAGAACAACGGGTTGTGAATTTCCCTGGAAAATTTTGGCCACTTCATTGCGATGTGGACAGTCTTGAGTGTAGTGATTGTCACCACAAATGATACACGAGAATTTCAGTTTCCTTTGTGGTTTCTTTTTGGTAGTAGGTGTTTGAGCTTGATTTTTTGGTTGTTCATTGCTATTAGTATTTTTTTATTTATTGTTTTCCTTCTTCTTACCTCTAGATTGTTGTGAAGGGGCAGATTGAACTACATTCACCTCAAAGATATGATTTTGGGGGGAGTTAGAGGAGAGTGTGTTCGACTGGGAAGTAGATTGAGTTTTGACAGAACCGATAACACCGTCTGCATGAGATGAGGATGACGGCCTGGATGGATCAACATTAGCTCGAGAAACATTCGAAAGAAACTCATACAAAGTACCAGATTGTGAATAAACCAAATCTAAGTACTGAGCCCAAGAAATGGTTTCTTCCTTGGTGACTATGCCACCCATAGCGACATCACGAGCAATCGAGGGTAAAAGTGATTTAGTAAACCACTCTGCCAATAATTGGTCAGGAAAGATTGCTTTGATCATCCTTCATCGTCGTCTCCACTCATGAATATGGTCAGAGATATGCATGGAGTCAGTTTGACGAAGGTAGGTCAAGAGTTCAGTACCCTCCTTGTAGTGAATAGGTAGTTGAAAGTGCATGAGGAAAGACATGGCAAGGGACTTGAAATAATGAAAAGAAGCATGTGGTAGTTCAATATACCACTTTGCTATAGAGCCTGTAAGTGTTCATTGGAAAAGATGCAAACGTATAGAATCATCCATGAGGGATTTTGATGAACACCACAAATGGAAAGTCATCACATGATTATTTGGATCTTCTCTAGGTTTTCTGTCAAATTTCGGAATATCAGAAGGAATTTTAGCTGGAATAACTGGCCAAACCGGTGAATGAAAAATAGGATCATTGGTTAACCAAGACAAGTCTGGGATATCCAAAGTCATAATGAAAGGTAGTTGTTGGTTAACTTGCGGATGATACTGGTGTGGCATAGGAACACCAGTAGGACCATAGACTAGGTTAGGTGGATAATTGTAACCAGTAGGTCCTCCTACATATGGTTTTTGTTGACCAGGATAAGGAAGATTCGATGATGGATGAGAAGCATTTGCATAACCTGGTGGGTTCTGAGCATTATAAGATGGGTGATTTTCTTTCCCATAAGGAGGATAAACATGTTTCCCTTGAGGAGGGTAAGAAGTATATCCCAGAGGTAGATACACATTAGGCCCATGGGGAGGATAAGGTTGTTGTCCTTGAGGACTCCAGGTGGTGTTTGGTATTCTGCCTGGATAAGGTTGTTCATAAGATGGTCTGGAAGGAACAGGATTTGATACTCCTCCTTGTGGGTTATGATATGAGTGTCCCCCAACTTGGGTTTGGGTAAATGTGTCTCCTGAAGATACTCCCCAGGATTGTGAAGGGTTTCCAACAAACGAAGGTTTCCCCCCTGCTAGCGGTGGATTAACGACCATGGTATGACTAGAAAAGGGAGGTTTCCCTCTGGGAAGAACATGAAAAGGGGGTTGTCCCCCGAGAGGGGTAGCTCGCCATAGGATGGTGGTCTTCCGGGAGGGATAGGTCCGCTAGATGGTGGTTTCCCTCCATTTGGTTGTATTTTCCAGGTAAGGGTCTACATTGTCTGGTGCAAATATGTCCTAGCAAGATCATGTGGAACATGTGGAGTTGTAGAGTGAAAGTTTGTAAAAGTGGGGGTAGGGATTGAAGTGCCTCGAGAATGAGTAAAGGTGATGAGTCCAACATTAGGATGGACTTGTGTTGATGTAACAGTAGGTTTAATGACCTGATCGATGGGGTGATTCATAATTTGACCGGATGGCCCAGTTTCAACAGGAGGGTCATGAGGATTAAAGGGTTGTCGAATAGATTCAAAATTCTCATAGAGATCATGTCCTGATGAAGTCCTCCAAACAGAATGAGTAGGTGTGGGATTTGTATCTAATGAAGTGGTAGGACGAATAGGAGTCCTATACTCATCACCAAAGATTGGTTATGTGGATCCCATATATGTTTTGGTAAATTATCTCTTAGGTAGTTGTGGGACCTCTTCGTCTATGACGTTCCCAAGGGAGTCTAAACGAAGTAAAAGTGGTTCGAGAGGGGTTTCCGACACAGATGTAGTGCAAGGAGTGGGATTCTCAACCGTAACCAAAGTGCTTTCTTGATTGTCTAACGGAGGAGAAACAACACTCCCAACGTCAAATTGATTTTCTAACTCTCCACGATAGTTGTCTTCTAGAGGGTTAGGAGGTAAGGGTTGGTAGCCTTCCGGAGGCATCCCTTGCATCCTACTCTATCGGTGAATACCTTTATCATCTACAGGATCAATTTTTGAGAATAAAAACACACGCTAAAAATCTAGGGCCAACTAACGAAAATAAATAGCATACACTAATAAAATCTAGGAATCAAAACCAAGCAAACAAAACCTTCCCTCGATGACTGTACTAGTTGGTGATAAAATCCAATGTCGTGTGATCAAGTTAAGAAGGAGCTAGGATATGGTGGAACAACTACAATGGTGACCTTCTTAATGGAATTTCACCTTGGTGCAAGCTTCGACGCAGTAATTATGGATTTACCCTCTAAGGAACTCGAGTGACTTTGACCAATGTTTGTTCCAAGTACAGTGAGACTTCCCTTCACCATCACCTTGTGTAAGCACCTAAGTATTGTGGATACTAAGGACACCAACTCACAGTCAACCCCTGGGTGAGTATAGTCGACAGTCCAGTCCGAACGTATGGGCAAGATAACAAGTCTGAAATCAATTCGAGAGCCTCCCACACATAATCGTGGGTATACCCTCAAATGAAATAACGAAATAAAATAAATTTTAATGTGAAGCATTAATATGATACATCAACTTAACATCAAGCATAATAAATGATATTAAAGTGAAATAATGATCACAAATATAATATATGAAACAACAAGTTATAGATAAAATTTAAAGCGCTAAATAAAACGAATATTATATGATAATGAGACTAAAGTTGTATAACATATTAATATTCCATAATATAATAGGAAAAACATAAATGAAACAATGTCACAATGGTCTAAAGCAGAAATGTGAACAACTTGTCCATATAGTCTTGAGAATTACATGTCCACAATGCGTTCCAATCCAAGGTCCCTTCACTAACAAAAGTGACCAGTATTTAAAGTAACCCAGGATCCAAATACTCATATCTCATAGGATAGAGTTGAATCTCCCAAAATCAAGCAATATTACAAAAATAGTGGATTGGAAACCACTCATACCAGAGTTGGTTTATTCAAAATTAAATCAATTTTTTTATAAAACATAAAGAAGCAGAAATTTCTAATCCTTTAAGCGTATAACTAAACATATTTATTCCAAGTAATCAACAGCAGAATCTCCCATTTCCTGAGAATATCAAAACCAATTTTACATATTAGAAAAAAACAATTGCTAATTACTAATTATTATTATTAAAAGGACTGGCTACAGAATCGAAGATTTTGTAGCCAGTCTTAATTTTAGTAAATGAAATAAAAAATTCAAATCTACTTTTTTCGACTTAGATTACAGAAATCAATGAAATGAAAATAAAATGTTTTACCATTAAAAATAAGATAGAGAGGGATCAACCAATTCAGAGTTTATAATTGCTTTGACACTGGTCGTATTCTTAATGACTATATTTCCAGATCTCTTGATTTGTTTCTTCTCCCTTTCTGCATGTGCCTTGAGATCAAGGTTTTCTTGCTTCAACAGATCATTCTGAGCAGTCAAAGTTTTAATTTGGGCATGTAAAAGAGGAATGTCGGTATAGTAACGCTCAACCCAATCGAGACATCCATCACAATGTACAGGGGAGATAACATATCAACGAGGGACACAATCTACCAAGGGTGCTTCAGTCTTAACTGTTGTTTGCTCTAGATATTTCCCAATACCCGAGAATCCTTCTTTACCCTTAAGGCATGGTGGTAAATTTGTCATGAAATCATATGGTTCAGTACGAATGATAACCTCCCTCCTAGAACCCTAAATTTATGGATCTTCATGAGCTAGAAAATCCTCTATCTCACGATCCAAACCCTCATCGATCTTGATCAGATTGATCGAGCTAAGGTGAGTATCCTTTTGGTTCCTTAGTTTTATAGAGATTAGGTGATTGACCTTCTTGTTCTTGAAACCCAAATCTGTGCACTGGTGTTTTGTTCCTTTACATAGTTTCTTGACATCAGACTTAACATTAACATTCAAACTATCATACTATGAAAATTTGGGTTTGTTTAAGGATAGAATGGAGTTATCTGAAACACTTCCTCTGCAAACCAACTTTATGAATGGACTAGCTGCCCTACAACCTACCGCCTGCTACATACTGGAATGGAAAACTCCCGGATCTGATCTATCATAATGAATACGGAAGAGGGGGGGAACCCCCCTCATACAGTAGTGTTACAGCCAACGATAGATCGGGAGAAAGAGAAAAATACCTCCCTTTCGAGTCGTTGCAGCAGATGCGAGACCATCTCCTTACGAGAGAACAAGGGCTTAGGAAAGAGATGTATGTGGAAGAAGGAACGTCCCATCCAAAAGAATCTTGTAGCTGGGAGCCTCGTAAATGTATCCCGCTATCTGATAAAGCACCAAGATACCTCATAAGATCAACAAGGGTGGGTGAACACACACAGTTTATGCAAGAGAATGCCCTCATAGGCAAGTTTCTGGGACTGTGGCCATATGAACGTGACCTAAACTGATGGATCAAGCACTGATGGAACCCCAAAGGGGATTACAAGGTGAAACTCATCTCAAAGGGTTTTTTCAAAATAATCCTATGCAACCTAGAATATAAGGACAGAATCTTCGAGAATGGGCCATACTTCTACAAATCGACAGGGCTATTCCTGTGCTTTTGGATGGAGATATTCAACCCAAACAAGGAGGAATTCACAATGACACTAGTATGGATCTGATTATACTCTCTACCGCAAGATTTTTGGTTGGAAGAAATCCTAATGGGAATAGGAAACACCGTGGGTAATTATGTTAAAACTTTGGAAGCTACAAAATAGAGGAAATACACTTCTTATGCCTGAATCTGTGTATACATGAACATCTCCAAGGCCCTCCCAGGATCTGTAACTCTGGAATACCAAGATGAGGACTGGCAGCAAATGTTGGATTATGAACACATTCCTTTCCACTGCAGGAAATTCCATGAGCATGGCCACCTCTTTAGGGACTTTCCTCTAAATATCCAAGCACCCAAGTCCAATGATATGAAGTAGAATGATGACTTCACCACGGTTACAGGAAGGAAAAAAAAAACCTCCAAGGAAGAAAAACACAGAACCACGCCCCAAGATCTTAACAAAAAACTCCTATGAGATTATGAACCAGCTGTCGATAGACGAAGAAATTCAATATCTGCATAAAATGAAACAACAGGAGAAAGAAAATAACCAAGCCACACCATCCTCTGTCAAAAATCACAACACCAACCCAAAACAGATGAGAAACGTAGATGGGGACACCACGATGTAGTTGGACGACAGGGATCTTGCAGGCATTGACCTAGAAAAACTTGAGGAAGCTCTCAACCAAAAGGATTTGCATGCCCTTCTTGAAGAACAAATCTGAAAGGTACATAAGTTATTTCTTGACTCCACAACAGGATCTATAACAAGACTAGGCATAAATATAGATCCAAGCTCAGACTCAAAGAGAATACCGCAGGAGAAAAAAAGACGGGGAATAAAGTCATCCCAGCAACTCATCAAGAAGGCGGGCGATCGCATGCTCAACTCGGGGAAGATCCAAAATCTCTCAGAGGGATACCTCCACCCAACACCACAAGCATTATGATGAAGATCATCACCTGGAACATAAGGGGACTCAATGGTAGATCCAAACAAAGGATCCTTCGAGATTGCATCAAATTAGAAAATCCAGATATCCTTCTGTTACAAGAAACAAAATGTATTGGGACATAGGCAGAAACCATCTTTCAACACACTTGGAGGGGATGTGAATTCATACATACTGACTCAACCGGAGCCTCAGAGGAACTGGCCATTCTCTAGAACCCCAACATTATCACCCTAAGAAGACCTTTTTCTATTATAGGTACACTCACGGCCCACTTCGAGATCACATGATCGTCATAGGAGGGTGACATTACAAATGTCTATGGAACTCAAAGCCAATAGGATAAAGACAAACTCATTAAGTGGATAACCCACATCAAAACTCTATTGAGCACGCCCAACTGGATTTTAGGGGGTGACTTCAACATGATTTTGTCATTGGAAGAGAAAAAAGGAGGAACAAAATGACTGGAACCAGAAAGTGGTAAGTTCAAAACCCTCATAGATCAACTAAATCTAGTAGACATTGAAAACTACAATGGCACTTTCACTTGGTCCAACCGTAGATCAGGGCACCAACAAGTAGCGTGTCGTCTGGATCACTTCCTTGTAGCGGAAGAATTAATGGAAGTAGACCTGAATATGGAGAGTCTCATTCTCGCAAAGGCAGATCGAACCACTGGCCAGTGGCCTTTTGTCTATAAATTGGGGCAATGCCCAAGTACAAACCCTTATGGTTTGAGAAATTCTGGCTATCTCACCCAGACTTTCATCAACGTGCAAAATCCTGGTGGGGCCAAGTAGAAATAGATCATGGTGCATGCATGTACAAATTCCAGTAGTGCCTCAAAAACTTCAAGCTCTTGCTGAAGCTCTGTAACAAACACACCTTTGTAAATATATTCCAAAGCATGTGGGACACATAAAACAAACTAGCAGAGATGCAGAAAACTTTCATTTCAAGGACCAGAACTGTTGATTTAATGAAGGAGGAGGAGGATCTCCAAGTGCAGCTAGAAGAAAGGAAAAAACAAGAGGAAATTTTGTGCTGACAAAAATCCAGGGTCTAATGGCTCAAAGAGGGTGAAAATAACACAAAGTTATGGTGCATCGCCGATACATAAACAAAATCACCTCTTTGGAGGATGCCCAGGGAAATCCAATAAGAGAACACACCCAAATTCCTGAAGAACTCAACAACTACTACAAAGATCTCCTAACGGAAACCAATGCAGACAGAACAACAGCAATCCAACGAGTAACCAACAAAATACCCTCCCATGTGACTCCAAAATAGAATGCATCATTGATGAGACCCGTCACTCAAGACGAAGTGGACCAGGTAGTGAAATAAATTCCCTTGGGAAAATCCCCCAGACCAGATGGCTTCACCATTGACTTATTTCACCACTGTTGGGATTTAATCAGGGAAGAGGTTTGACAGGTCGTTGAGGAATCCTGAGCCTCAGGACAAGTCCTCTCTTCCCTCAACGCTACCTTTCTCACCCTTATTCTGAAAGAGGAGCGAGTCACTCATCCCAAACAGTACAGACCAATTTCCCTTTGCAACATTATTTATAAAATCATCACAAAGGTGATCACAAATTGCCTAAAGCCAATTCTTCCTTTTATCATTTCCAAGGAACAAGCATGCTATGTAGAGGGGAGACAAATCATGGACAATGTCATACTGGATCACGAGGTCATCCACTCACTCAAGACAACTAAAATCCCAGGTATGCTCATCAAACTAGATCTCTCAAAATATTTTGATAGAGTCAGCTGGCAGTACCTTCGCTCCATTTTAGATTCCTTTGGATTTGATCACCTTTGGGTAAACTAGATCTTAAATCTCACCTCCTCTGCCTTCTTCTCCATTCTGGTCAATGGGGTGTCATCCCAACCATTCTCCCCTTATAGAGGCATCAGACAGGGCAACCCCCTATCGTCTTTTATGATTTTTCTCATGGTGGAAGGCTTGGGGTGTTACATCAAGACGTCAGTTCTGGAAGGCTCACTCAAGGGCCTACCCATGCACAACATCTAGCCGGCTCCCTCGCATAGTCAATTTGTTGATGACACCCTCCTCATGAACACCTCAATAGTAGGAGAATCCCACAAGATCAACTCCATCCTCTCTGATTTTGTAGAGGCCTCGAGCATGACCCTTAACCTTGAAAAGTCCAAAATCTACTTCTTCAACACATCGATAGCAGTCCAAAATCATATCTCCAGACTCCTGGGTATACACAAGAGCTCCCTTACATCCAAATACCTAGGAATTCCCCTAACCGGCGCGTCAACAGGATCAATCTCTTGGGACAGTCTGCTTCTTTCCATTTCTAACAAGATAAACAACTGGACCTTTCAGCCCCTCAAGATTGCATCCAGATTGGTCCTGCTTAAATCAATTTTGTAGACTTTGCCTACTTACCTCTTCACATCCTTGGCTACACCCAAGTAGGTCATCAGAGCCATCAGAAACCTACAACGCGGGTTCCTTTGGCATGGGCACCAACCTAATAAGAAATGGATGCTAGTGGGATGGGAAAAACTATGCACGCCCAAAAATATGGGAGGGTTGGGTCTCCGTGATCTGGGAAACCTCAAATAAGTCATGGGGGCCAAAATGTGGTAGAAATGGATGAAGGCCCCAACATCTCTTTGGGCATAGATCTGGAAAAAAAATTAGGCTCCACTAACACCAGTCGACCAACTCACTAGACACAATGACCAAATACAGGGATCCAATATCTAGAACACCACTTGGGAAAATAGAAATTTAGTGCAAAAACACGCCTTTTGAAAAATTCGAGCTGGAGAAAGTGCTATGTTCTTGCAGGACTCATGGAAACAATAAGAACCACTGAGTGAACTAGAAGATATCAACCCCCTTAGGCAAGCACTAAACCAGGCCACATTTTCAAAGGTGAAAGACTTTCCAAAAAATGTAGATCAAAGGTTGCAATGGCGTACATGGAAAACATCTACTCAGGATCTACTGGTCCCAGAGGACACATACCTAAAATCTTGGCAACACTATGAAAGTCACAGGAAAATCCCCAATCGAGAAGGCTCAGACATTCACAGATGGGGGCACTCCACCACTGGTAACTTTTCTGTCAAAGAGACCTACTATCTACATGGCAACTCCCAAGATCACGATAAGAGAAACATATGGAACAAGGTTTGGAACCCCTCACTCTAGCCTAAGGTGTCCACCTTTTTATGGCTTATAGTGCAGAAACGTGATCTAACTTGGGATAACCTCAGGAAAAGAGGCTTCATAGGACCCTCAATTTGTACCTTATGTCAATAACAAGAGGAAATGATGGAGCATCTCTTCAACAGATGCCCCTTCAGCCCGGGGATTTGGGATCAATGATCTCAAGTAATGCACAAATCAAATCGAAACATGACCATCATTAGTGACACAATAGAAAATTGGGACTCACTCTCCTACAAAAATCCTATAGTTGCACACATATGGCATCTACTTCCGGGATTCACCCTCTGGCTAATATGGAAGGAAAGAAACAAATGAATATTTCATTCCAAGTCCTCCACCCCATCCCTAACCTGGGAAAAAATTGTCATTCTCATCAAGGAAACAATCAGAAGCAAACCCTGGAAGCCGAAGGATCTAAAATGTACTCCAGAGGAGCAATGCATTTTTTAGAACTGGCAGCCCAGCTTGACAAATTGCCTTGAGATAATTTCACCCAAATGCCAAAATGGTATCCCAACCACTTGGTCCCCCCCTCCATTCAGATTTGTAAAGATCAAATTTGGTGGGGCTTCCAAAGGGAATCCGGGACCAGCAAGATATGGAGCTGTGAATAGAAAATCCAATGGTGAGATCCTCTACCTTATAGTAGGCTACTTAGGGGGAAAGCATAAACAATGCGGCTAATCTCACTGGCCTTCTACAAGGTCTCCAAGAAGCAATCGACAACCACTTCCACATGCATATTCTGGAGGGGGATTCACAAATTGTCATTCAACTAATCACCAAGATTCTCCATGGGGAAGACCCGATGAAAATTTCACCCAGTTGGTGACTCTCAAGGCTTCTTGAGGCATTCAGGGCTCTCCTGAGGATAAATATTAGTATCACACCCTCTCACATGAAGAGAGAAGAAAACAGGGTAGAGGACTTCCTGGCGAATGAAGCGGTAGCAATGGAAAATGAACGCATCTACTAGGAGGCCCATATGTCTGAAAACTCAGACATCTCAACCCGATGTCACACTCTTTCCAACAAGGACTTACTAACCCCAGATGGGTTGCCACATAGAGTAGAATGGACACGTGGTGGAGAGCCTGGGAGGGCCTTAAATATAGGCCACCATCCCCGATCTCCTCACCATTAAGATGGGGGCAAGCCTGAGCATCCAGGCCCATGGGAAGAGGCCTCTCATGCGAGCGAGGAGGAGGGACGCATAGGGAACTAAGGGAATAGCCATAATGGCTAAGCCTGTCATGATCACCCTCATGTTTATCAGTGGTCTGGGATGAGAGATGATGCATTCTGAACTTGAAAGGATGAAGTTCGAGGTTTTTGAGAACTGGTGCACAATTGGCCACCGGGTTGATAGCCTGGTCATAAATTTGCTCATCCTCATGATGAGGGAAAGAGGCCAACCTCACAGAGGCACATCCTGGTATGATTTCACTACTCGCTGAAAGAGGAATCATAATTTCTAAAGGGCATAGTCCATAGCTCGGATGCAGAGAGCCCAAAAGCGCAGAAGACCCCGTACGCCTCCCATGGCCTATGTGGAGGAGGTCTTACTGGAAGAACCAATCCAGAATCCTCTGGAACACCTTCTCTTCATCGTTCCTGAAAATTGGGATCCACCAACCTGTTTTCCGGGTGAATCTAACCAAAGGGCCACAGGGACACAACACAATCAAGAGGAAGGTGACTAGAAGCCCCCCATTTTCTATGTCGAGGAAGAAATCCTGGAAGATGTGGATGCGATAGCGACTCTAGAAGCAGGCGAATTCTCCATGAAAGCGGCTCACTAGGAAGATCAAAGTGGACAGTAGGATAAGCGCGAGGCAGGCAAGTTGGAGGATAGTTGGGTAAGGGAGGATGGCAGAGCCCATGCACCACTCCTCCACCTGAAACACTTGGAGATGATATTTGAAACAACAATCCTGGTGGAAGACCAAATCCATCATGGCCTCCAAACTCATCAGTGCCTAGACATGTTGTTCGATGCGTACTCCAACATGTCACCAAGACGACAGTGCCCAACATGTGCACAACCCTTCGTGTTGCAAGACAAAGTTGGAACGAATGACAGGGATGTTGAACCCATCAGGTAATTAAACTGTTAATGATTCTAGTTAGAGGAACTATTTTGTTTTGAAATAGAGTTGTATCTCATTATGATGTTAGGAGTAAGTTAAAGAGACATGTTCAGACTAATGGTCGCCATATCTCCTGGTTTCGTTCCGGCAAGACATATGGCAGGCAAATTTTTGAAACATATTGCATGGGAAGATAGTTGTCCCAGTTTCCATTTTTCAGCGGAACGAATGGCATTCCAAATTTTTTTGTAATATTGCATAGCTAATACAATAGGATCCTCCCTTTTTTACTTAAAAAAAAAAAGCGTTCAAACTAGCATAGTTCACAGGCACAAGAGGATCATTTCCCTTCAATTCATCAATCACTTATTCTGAAGATCTTGCAGGTGAAAACCTATATGGTGATCCTTTATCTAGAGGCGTTTTATCAGTAAACTCTGGTCCATTAATTGAATTAACGAACTAGTTTTCAACCACTGACTTATCTAAGTCAGGGTTTTCAATTAAAAGAGGGTTTGTTGTAGGATCAGCCTGGTCGAAGCCATTCCTCATCAAAAATGTCTCCCAACTGTCACCTATGGTCGACAGATGATACATCAACAAGATTTTAACCAATCCATGGTGGAATAGGCTTGAATTGATACCTTGTCATTTGTATCACTTGGACATATTGTAGAGACTCGTCAGTAGGTAAAATGGAATATCTAAATCGAAACCTATGAAATTCATAAGCAAACGGATATGGTATAGAAATACCATCCTGTATCAACCTTCACACGTAACAAATTGCTTCAGAATTAACAATAAACTATGCCATCTAGGTTTTAACAGAGTGATAGGAATACCTTTTATTTGGCATACCAAGAGAAAAATGATTAGAGGTCGAAGGTATTGGTTGAGTATCACGATTCGACGTACCACTCAGAAATACAAAAGGATTCATCCCCGTGGAATGAGAAAATACCATGGGTGGGGTAGCACTAATTGAGGGAGTCATGGGGGCTCCACTAACTATAACAATGAAAACTCACGACGCAATACAAAATCCTAAGGACAACTAATAATTAGAGACCACACCAAAGTGAAGAAAAAAGGTTGATGCAAACAAATAGGATATAATGGATGAAAAGGGGCCTCCCTCACTAGAGTAGGTATGTCTCACCCAAGAGGGGCCTGAGACTCCCTTCAAAATATTGGAGGTATCAAAATCAGTTATAAGGGCCCTCGTAGCCTTGGAAATGATGTCAATTAGATTCCCTCGGAGAGGTAATCCTCCATAAATTTTGTGTGGTGTTCGACCCTTATCTGACTCAGGGTACCTGCAGAATAACCCCTGCAAGTAACCTATGTGGCTACCTATGTCAATAAACTATATGCACCACGATATAACCAATGCATAGGGGAACAGTCGCAATTCAAGTCCACCATATGGGTAGGGTAACAAATACCGAAAACTTGAAAGCGCCACCTCTCAGGGAGGTAAAGGTACTAGCAAGACCCCCAAATACGAATATATCCCCAGAAATATCTTTGATGCTAAGAAGGTATTAAAGGGATATCTCTGCAACCAACTTCGTGCAACCTCGTGCATAACTCCGGTGTGAATGGAGCCTCTTGACATCACTAATTACACAATGGATTTCACCACTCCCTGGCCAGACACATATGTTTAGTTTAATATCCTTGGAGAAGTTTACTCACAAAATCATATTCCAAGGCTCTATATCCTATGCTAGTTTGTGTACCCTAAAAAATAAAATTGTTTCTAATCATTTTTAAATTTATCAGAGTTACTCTTAATGGATTTGTTTACTCAAAATATGTGGTCGTGAAACTGATAATTTTATGACTCAGCAACTTAAAGAAATGAATATGAACATAAAGTTAAGTCCTAATATTCAATTCTCAAAAAATGATAATCTTTTTTAAAATGCAACTTTCAATTCAACTCTGCAATTTCAATAGGATGCAATCTTTCGATATATATCAAGATCAATACTAAAACCCCAAAAGAGAAAATGCTAAAATGAAAAATGTATATTTTTTTATTTTCAATATAAAGAAATGAAAATGAAAGGACTCAATTGCAGCTTGATGTACAGACCCTAATGCAAGCAAACATATACAAGCCAATCATGATACCAAGAAACAAACAATCAAACCAAGATGCAAGGTCAACCAATGAAAAAGTTGATGGGAAAATAAAACCGCCCAAAAATTCAACCATAAAAATGTTTCCTATCACTCTATAAGCACTCAACAGTTAGGATAGAGACCCAAGAAGACTCAACAATCATGAAAACTCACCCAAAAAACACCAAACTCACCAAACAAGCTTAACAGTTGATGTACACAATTGTTTAGGCAAAAACCACGTATGTATACGCCCTATAGAAAGACAACTCGCGTATGTATGCGTCTATCAAGGGAAAAACTGTGTACATGTATTGAAACACTTCCAGGGAAAGGAAAAGGCCAAGAAACTTGGATAGAAAGTAAAAATACATTGTCAAGCAATTAGGCGACAAGAAAACTCGGGCTACTAGATAGAAATCAAAGGAGAAAAATTCTCCAAACCCCCAAAATAGAAGATTCAATCCCCAGTATGGTTGCCAATTCTGTTACGAGGAAAATCACACTATGGCATGGGGTAAACCACAATAGATGGAATGAATGCAAAAATCAACTCTAATCCCAAGTATTCTACATAAATGTTAATGCTAAAAAGATAAGATAAAGAGCCTACCTCGTCCGAGCGTGTGATGAAGACCATCATTGAGAACACGACCCAAAGATTTATACCTGCAAATTGACCTCAACAACAAAGATATACAAGCATATGGTAATAATATATCAATTTAGCACATACAATACCATAATCCATTAACATTCATAAAAAATACTCCCATGAAATAATAATTCAAATATTTGCAAGACATCAATTGGACGAGAAAAGAGTATTTCTATTAAAAAATGAACACAAAAGTGTATAAGTGACAAACTTTTGTGTCGACACGTTTCATAACCGAGAAACTAAGTCCCTTCTAGATGGGCCTCCACCACTTCAATCCTCCACCAAAGGCAATCTCATATAAAAGAGACAATGAGGTTGTCCATCAAAGAGGGAAGATCTTGGGGGTTGAACAATGCGTTCAGACTTTAAAGGACAAAGGGATGCAGACTCAGTATGAAGTGAATAATTTCTCCAGAGTAACATTGCTCTCAAAAGTTGAATTCTCTCCACTTCCACAGTTTGGATATGGCCCATTTTATATCCTTCAAATGGAACTGAAGGGCCGAGCTAGAATGTTTCCAGTATATGGAAGGTCAAGGATCATGGTTCTCATGATGTGACATGGAAACCCGACACAATTTTTAATTTTTAGCACCAAACCCGATGTACGTGAGCTGTAGTGGTGAAAACTATGTATACGCATGTTTTATAACTATTAGGGCATGTATATGTGGAAAAATATGCTTTTTTAGCTCTGGGAAGTGTAAAAGGGGACTTAAAGTATGCATAGGGAAATGGAAATGCCTTTTGATTAAGTTGCATGGGGTGAGGCAAAATCTTTCTATAACAACAACAAGACCAGATATCTTGCAGGTTGTAGGAGTAGTAGGTATATTTCAATATGGACCTAAAGAAACTCACATGAAGGTAGTAAAAAGGATATTCAAATATCTTAAAGGAACCATGGAGTTTGGTTATGGTTTCCAAAAATAGAAGATTTTACATTGACAACATATACTAATTCAAATTGGGTTGGTAGTGTAGATGAAAAGAAAAGTACTAGTGGAGGAGCATTCTTCCTGGGAAAATTTATGGTATCACGGTTAAGTAAAAATTAGAAATATATATCGCTATCTACAGTAGAAGCAAAGTACATTGATGTTGCATCTTGTTGCACATAAGTAATCTAGATGAAACAGACCCGAGAATATGTACAAGTGAAATATGATCATCCAATCACTATTAAATGTGACAACACCAGTGCCATAAATATCTGTAAGAAAACTGTTATGCATTCTAAAACCAAGCATATCCCGATTAAATACCATTTTCTAAGAGATCGGGTTTCTCAAAAGGTAGTAAAAGTGGAATATATTGATACTAAAGAGAAAATTGTAGACATATTCACAAAACCTCTACTAAGAAGTACCTTTGAAAATCTTAGACATAAATTGGGAGTAATTCCCATACCTCATTAAAAAATACAAAATCAGAAGGAGGAAAACATGGACAGGGGAGCATCACCTCAGGGGGAGAGAAGAAAGATCCCTTCTTCCATCGTTTTCAAAGGGGGAGGATTAACTCTAAAACTTGGTTAAAATAAGGGGGATATTGTTGGAATATCGGTTGTCATGGATGTCAACTGTAGAAAACAAAGAACAAACACAAATCTCAGGATGGAAGCACATCAGTTAATGTCCAGAAGATCTACAAACAGAAGGAGTGTGTAGTTATTTAGGCCTTGGAGATATCGAAGGAAAATATTACAAGGGAGGTGATCCAGGTGGATATCAGTGGCCACCCACCTATTCCAACTGGCTCAAAACAATTTTCTGGCAACTTACTATTTTAGTAGTTTTTCGGTTCCTAAACTTTCGGGGACATTTTGAGGTCTTAAGTGAATTATTTTAATGAAATAGCACCTTAATGATGTCCTGAGGCTCTTATGGATCCCCTAAAATGAATATCCTTGTCTATACCTTTCCAACGATCTATCATGCACCCCAAACAAAGATTGTATGCCAAAGTTACGCCCCCAGCAAGTTGATACACCAAACTACCCAAAACAGGGTCCACAAAACTATTGGATTTTCATCTTCAAGGGTTAGGTTTTTGGATTTTATTTATGTTAAAAATGATTTTGGATCGTCATTGTAAAAATAATCTTCTTGCAAATGTGATTAGTTGTCACATATCTTCTCAAATATAAGCTGTCACCATTCCAGCGAGTCTTTCACTCTGTATTTCAACAGTTTTGTACATTTTGCTCATTAATAGAAATTGTGTATTATTGTATCTTTGTGTTTATGGTTGCATCTATGATATATATTTATATTATATTATTAGATAACTTAGATATCTCTATACAATTGTTTATTATATCTCTGCTCTCATTTCGTGCCGAAAATAATCTGGATCAATGGTATCAGAGTAGGTTGCTTGATCGTTTTTTTAGTGCATGTCCCCGACGAGGTCCAAGTATAGCAAGTTGGGTCTCAATCTTGTCTCTCTTTAGGAAAATATCTCTAACACACCCAAGAAACCCTCCATGGAAGAAGAAAAGAAAAAACAACGGAGCATAAGGTTTTGTTAATCTGTTGCTTGAGCAAGCTCTCATGCAACAAAGGGACGAAATGATGGAGAATTTTTCCCACGTCCTTCAATGTATGTCGATAACAACAAAAACTTCTTCATCAAGTGGCCACTTTTGAGGCACCTCACCTTTCAAGGTACAATTTAATTTGTATATTCCTATATTTGAAGGACAGATAGATGTAGATGCCCTAGAAAAATGGTTAAATCTACTAGAAGGTTATTTCTTTATTCACAATTTTTTCAACGGGGAAAAGATCACCTTCACACTCCTTAAGGCCCTCCCCCATGTCAAACATTGGTGGGAAACTTACTGCGAGAAAAGTTCCACAGAGGAGTCTGGAATATATGGGGTCGAGCCCACTTGGGAGTTTTTTGTGGATGCGGTCAAGGAACAATATTACCATGTTGGTAACGATGATGACCAATACATGAAATGGACCGCTGTGTCACGAGAGGGTCCAATAAGTGTCGTATTTCACCAATACCTTACATACCTTGCACACCAAGGTAGGTATCAAAGAATCCAAGAGACATCTGGTTCTGAAATACCATGGGGCTCTACACAAATACATCCAAAATGAAATGGATTTTCTGGACATCTCATCACGGGGTACTACTTATCAATATGTTATTAAAATTGAGAAGAAATTTAAGCACCAGAATAAGCGAGAGTTTAGGTCTGCAAATACGCAACAACCAAAGTATGGTAAATATGGCCCTAACAATAAGCCTTCAGAAAACTAGTCCAAGCCACATGAAAATAAGGGTAACATAAAGACAAAGAAGAACACTGCAAAATGGTGTGTTTTCCAAAAAATCCCTTGGCACAACGCCGATTAATGTCACTCAAAACAGTAATTGGTGGCTGAGATCAACGACAAGGAGCCAAAATCTTATTCATAAAATATTAGTAGAAGATAGATCATCGACACAGACCCCACTTCTATTGTCATGACCACAACAATTCAACCATAAGAACCAACATATCCTGAAGAGGGGGAGATCATTTTTCATTCACAAATGTGGGTGAAGGGGACCCCGTTGCATTTTATTGCTGATAGCGGAAGCCATAAGAACCTCATCACAGCAGAGGTCGTGAAACAGTTGGGATTGTCGAAAATACCACACTCGTATCCATACAACATCGAGTGGCTTCTCCAAGGAAACAATATTCATGTCATCTAGCAATTTCAATTGTCATACGAAATCCAACCCTTCAAGGATGAGGCATTATGTGATGTTGCCCCACTGGATGTCTGTGATGTTCTCTTGGGCCAACCATATAAGTGGAAGGGGCATGCTATCTATGATTCTCAACCCCGTAGTGTCATTATTACTCTGGGGGGTCATCTCTACATGATACCAGAGGTAGCTCAACCTATTGTGCCACCTAAATAGTGTCACAAGGTAGTTTCTCATACTACAAAATTCAGCTTCTTCACAATATGTTCAAAAGGTGAACAAAACAACATTGCAACCACTACAACCTCAGTCCAAGTACCTTCTATCCAACAGAAGAAGGTCGGAAATATTGTTCAGAAAAGTGAAAGGATTCCTCCTGCACAGATTCATCTCATGTATTCAGACTGGTTAAAAAGGTCCAACCCTTCCAACCACAGGTTCGTGATAGCCTTCAACACGCTAAGCAATGCAACTTCTTCAGCAAGGCAAGTAGTTCATCAAGATGCAAATTCAACAAACACTTTTCCCTCTCCCCAGGGAACTCAATGCAATGGATACCATTGCCTCCTACGGAGTGAGGATTGATCTAGGTGGATATCGGTGGCCACCCACCTATTCCAATTGGCTCAAAATAGTTTTATGGCAACTTACTATTTTTAGCAGTTTTTCAGTTTCTAAACTTTCGTGGCCATTTTGAGGGCCTAAATGAAGTATTTCCACGATCAAGAACTTCAATGATATCCAAAATCTCTAATTGATCACCGAAAATGAATCTCCTCGTCGATACCCTTCCAATCAGCTAGTGTGCACCCCAAACAGAGATCGTATGCCAAAGTTACCCCGCCGGGAAGTTGATACACCAAACTACCCAAAATGAGGTCCACAAAATTGTTGGCTTTTCATCTTCCATGGTTAGGGTTTTTTATTTTATTTATGTTAAAAATGCCTTTGTAGCCTCATTTTAACAATCATCTTCTTGTGAATGTGAGTATCCATCACATCTCTTCTCAGAGATAAGTTTCCACCATTCCAGCGAGTCTTTCACTCTATATTTCTATAGTTTTGTACATTTATCTCATTAATAGAAATTGTGTATTATTGTATCTATGTGTTTATGGTTGCATCTCTTATATATATATTTTTTATATTATTGGATATCTGAGATATCTCTGTACATTTATTTATTACATCTCTGCTCTCATTGCGTGTTGAAAATAATCCAGATCAGGAGGAGCACTACAAAGGAAGCTCTATCAAGATAAAAATTACCATAGAACCATTGAAAGTTTTCCTTTGTAAACAATGAAGATATCCTCATTACATTCATAATTATTACAACCGTTAGATCCATATTGGGATCAATTTCAACCATTAGATCGAGGTAGAGCCAGAGGCTGAGAGAGATTAAAACTGTCAGATCTAGTTGAGAAATTTTGGGTATAACCAGAGGCATCAGATTGAAATGATCAATCATCAACCATTGATCTAATCCAAGCAGGAGATATAAATCTTAGAGACTCCAGAACTTTTCCACTTCGGTGATTATTGGAGACAAGGCAGAAGCATGAAATTGCAAAGTCGTGAAATCGTGAAATCTCGTCGGACGTCTGATTTGATAGGAAGATCGATTGAAATCTCAGTCGTTGATCATGGTCATCCAGAATTGAGCCTCCATATGTAAATAAGTTTGAGTCCTAGAAATCCTGAAGGCTGAGGTCGTGAAATATTTCCAACCATGAGATCAAGGAGGAACTTCGGGTGAATTCTCGACTATCTGATCGAGTATAGTGGAAGAATAGGGTAAGCCACAAATTCTTGAAGTCATGGAGTGTTGAATCCATGAAATCCCACCAACCGTTAGATCCAAGGAAGAATTCAGAAGTAATGTGAGCCTTTAGATCAAGAAGTGGAATGATAGTGTAAGTTTCATGACTCCAGAAATTCGCCACTTCGGCGATCATTGGAGATAAGGTAGAGGCACAAAATCGCGAAGTCGTGAAATCACAAAATTTTGCCATCTGTCAGATATGATAGGGAGATTGGTTGAAATCCTAGCCATTGGTCATGGTCATCTGGCATTGACCCTCCAGGGCAGATGAACAACTTGAGAGTTGTAATATCCCAGAGTCCTAGAGTGTTGAAGTCCCAAAATAAATAAGGACTATCCATCTCAACACCTTATTAAGTCATGATCATTGATTTCATTGAAACCTCCAGATGATCCAAGATCGTCCAATCAACAAGAGATTAAATCTCAACCGTCTTATCTACTAGTGAAGATAATGTACATATTTCGGTGAAGTTTACTCTAGGAGAGTTGAAAGATTGAAAAGGGATAATATCCTAAAGGTCAAAGTACGGAGGACTTGGTTCCAGCGTCGGTTTCATGATAAGGTAAAGGGGTTGAATAGAGGTGTGAAGGGCCTAGAAGTAAACAAGCCTACAAATATTTTTGAACGAGGTGATGTGTAGAAGAATAAGGGAAAAGTGCTAGAAGCAATGCTTAAAGTGGATAACCCCATGTTTTTGAGCCCACAGACACAAGGAAATTGGATTGAAGGAAGCGCATGTGCATAATTCGAATTATGTACCAATTTAAAGGGCTTGTGGAATAATTTGACAAATATTTGCACACAACCATTCCACTTCCACTGTTATATTTTGTTTACACATGAAGGGATAAAATACAAAAGATTTGATGTCTTTAAGTTAAATAAACTATTATCGGCATTATTTTTTAAATTAAAAGACGAGGTGCAATGGTTCATTTTCAAAAGACACACTGGTTCAAATTCATACATATTTGGAATACTATATAAACATAAAAGTGCAATGGAAGGAAGTTATCTTTGTGGTCTACATATGAATATCAAAAGCATGTCCAAAGTCCAAGGAAGAAAGACAAAGATACTTATGAAGTGAGGGTAGAAGGGAGGAGCAATGAAGGATTGATATCCTTTGCTAATTAAAGTTTAAAGAAAGGGAGTTGGTGCTTCCTAGGGTTGGTGCCCGAAAACAAAAGAGTTGGTTCTTCCTAGGGTTGGATCCCTAAAACAAAGGTGTTGGTGCTTCCTAGGGTTGGTTCCTTGAAACAAGCGGATTGGTGTCTCCTAGAGTTGGTGCTCTAAACTCAATCACTTATACAAAACTTGTAATTTTTATTTAAGTTTATACTTATTGATGTTATTTACTAAATTTTCTTGTTGATCAATAAAATTAATAAATAACTATTTAAAAATCAATAAAATGTATTAATATCGATTCAACCTCCCTCTCTTTATTGAACTACATTCCAACAATTACCTGCCTTAATGCTCCATCAAATTCGTATATTTGGTGAATACTTTGTTCGATTCTTCAATCTGTCAAGATCTCCTGGCCAATCTGCATTTAGTTTTACATGGAGCCACTACTTCACTGTCATGGTATCTCTTTACTACACCTCACATCATGGATTGTATTAAATTCTCTTAGTTTTCATCTGTGCGATCCCTTTTTTTCCGTGCTCTCTTCTATCAGTGTGATCTCTTCTCTATGTGTGATATCATCTCTATGAACGATCTTGTTTCCTTCATATGTGTGTTCTTTTGTCTGCTTCTTTATCTTCCGCGACACTTACCTACTTTTCATTTTTACCTGCTAAACTTAATTTCTTAGGTTTTTGCAACTTTTGACTTCTTCCCTGAACCAGTGTCCTTCTTTTTCTTATTTTACTTTCTTTTTCTTCATTTTCCTTCTATAGTACACTATGATACACTTGGTCTGCACAATTCGTTTAGAGCGCGAAAGGATGATTGTCTCTGTGCAGTTTCAGCTGACTCACATTCACTAGTCCTTCCATAATTTGTCCATCCACACAAACCCTTGAAAAAATCCCTCTACGAAACTATATGACTGGGTACAATCTACTACAAACTCTATAATGTAACCCCCTAGTATACTATTCAACCAAAAATCTATTGTGCAAGAAACCTTATTACTTTCTATATTCAACTGTCTAATTATATCAGGAGTCCAGTTTCTCGAAACTTCAGCTTTGTATCTCCCAACATTCTCCACTAGCCTTTCTAACCATTCAATGAAAATTATTGGAAACTCACCAAAGAAAATTTCATGAAAATCTGTGAACACATACCTTTGTAATCATTGTTCATTGTTGAGTCATGGGTTCCTATTCTATTCTCTAGAAAATTCTCGTTGCATCCTTTCTATCCATTCGGTGATCTCCTCCTTATTCTTCCTCCAAAACATTCGCCTCAATTATAGTTCCCAGTTCCGGCAATAGAACCATTTGTTGGCACACAGTGGGAAGAACCAAGGTTATTCATCTATATACCAATAAAACCCTTAGACATCGGCCCTTTCGGCATCACCTACAAGCAATTGAAGTATCACCTGAGGCATCTAGAGGGGCTGCATGAACCAAGGTTCTGCAGTGATGACGGGAAGTGAGGCATTATTCATGTTCTTACTACCATTTATTTATGTACGTAGTTTCCATTACTTAATAGTTACTTAACACTCAATATATTGTATGTGCAACATTCTACCACTTAACATTTATTCAATTACTAGATACTTAAATGTGAGACATTATAACATCATATATGAACAATACATTCAACATATATCATCATTGCATCATAAAATTAAATATCATAACATGCAAAGATAACACATCACAACACACAAGTTTAACGTGGTTCACCCAACTTGGGCTACGTCCAAAAAGATTGGCTTGTTTTATTATTCATTGATTATTCTCTTACAGCTGCGCTCTACACTATAAAATATGCAATAGTAACATTACCCAAACCTGCCTAGCATTCTGCTACAATGCAAACCTACCTCTGAAAATCTTAGTCACAACATCTGAACACTTAACCAAAATCTAGTTCGCTCCTCGTTCATCCACACTCGAACATTGTGAACATCAAAACTCACTAACTTTCAGAACCCATCTACCCAAAAAACCATTACATATTTATACATATAAAATAGGGCTAAGCTCGTTATAATGTGGACAAACATGTCCCAAAAACTCAACGGTCTATAACCATTTTCCTCCTTTTGCACGCCGCTCCATCAGGTTTCCTTCTGTCATGCACTTTGACTCCTTCAAGTCTTCTCCATTGTGAGTTATGTTCCTTATTCTAACTTCCTTTTCTTCTTTGACTTATGCTGACACATATCCAAAAATTTATCCAAAATGTCTATCCAACAGCTTGTAAAGCAATTATGCAGATCTACATCATTTTGAATGCACAATGGAAAAGATAAGATCATCTTTCTTTGATTTCTTATTGACTTAAATCACAATTATCATATTATATATTTTGAATAATATTTCTTCCATATTGAATAGGGATCATGTAGTAAGAGGAAAATGTAATATTTTATTTTTTAATTTATGTGCCAGTTCTCCGATTAAAAGTGAAAAAAAAATTGCACCCTTGTCCATTTACGTAGTGATTTAGATATTCTTCATTCATTCTAGATCTAGTATTTCTACTCTTGAATTCTCTCATTAACAGAGAAAGGGAGTTGGTGCTTCCTAGGGTTGGTGCCTGAAAACAAGGGAGTTGGTGCCTGAAAACAAGGGAATTGGTGCCTGAAAACAAGGGAATTGGTGTTTCCTAGGGTTGGATCTTTGAAACAAGGGAGTTGGTGTTTCCTAGGGTTCGTGCCCAAAAACAAGGGGATTGGTGTCTCCTAGAGTTGGTTCTCTAAACTCAATAATTTATACAAAACTTGTAATTTGTATTTAAGTTTATACTTATTGATGTTATTTACTGAAGTTTCTTGTTGATCAATAAAGTTAATAAATAATTATTTAAAAATTGATAAAATGTATTAATATCGATTCACCCCCCTTCTCATTATTGAACTACATTCCAACAATTACCTGCCTTCATGCTCCTTCAACTCCGTATCTTCGGTGAATTCTTCGTTCGATTATGAAATCTGTCAAGATCTTCTAGACAATATGCATTTATTTTTACATGGCACCACTACTTCACCATCATGATAGCTCATTATTGCACCTCTCATCATGGATTGTCCTAAATGCTCTTAGCTGTCATCTGTGTGATCCCCTTTTTTCTGCACACTCTCTTCTATCAGCGCAATCTCTTCTCTATGTGTGATCTCGTCTCTCTGCACAATATTGTTTCCTTCATATGTGTTCTCTTTTGTATTCTTCTTTCTCTTCTGCGAAACTTACCTACTTTTCCTTTTTACCTGCTAAACTTAATTTCTTAGACTTCTGCAACTTTTGACTTCTTCCCTGAACCATTTTCCTACTTTTTCTTGTTTTACTTGTTTTTATTTCTTTCTCTTCCTTTTCTTTCTATAGTACACTATGATACACTTGGTCTACGCAATTTGTTTAGTGCGCAAAAGGACAGTCATCTCTGTGCAGTTTCAGTTGACTCTTATTCACTAGTCCTTCCATGATTTGTCCATCCGCGCAAACCCTTGAAAAAATCCCTCTCTGCGACACTATAAGACTAGGTAAAATCTACTGCAAAGTCTATAATCTAACCCCCAGTATACTATTCAACCAAAAATCTATTGTGCACGAAACCTGATTACTTACTATATTCAACTATCTAATCAGATCAGGAGTCCAGTTTCTCAGAGCTTCAGCTCTATATCTCCCAATGTTCTCCACTAGCCTTTCTAACCATTAAGTCAAAATTATTGGAAACTCACCAAAGAAAATTTCATGAAGATATTTGAACACATACCTTTGTAACCATTATTTGTCGATGAGTCATGGGTTCCTATTCTATTCTCTGGAAAATTATTGTTGCTTCCTTTCTAGCCATTCAGTGATCTCCTCCTTGTTCATCCTCCAAAACATTCCCCTCAATTACAATTCCCAGTCCTGACAACATAACCATTTGTTGGCGCCCAGTGGGAAAACCCATGGTTAGTCATCTATATACCAACAAAGCCCTTAGACACCGGCCCTTTCGGTATCACCTGCAAGCAAATGAAGTCTCACCTGAGGCATCTAGAGAGGCTGTATGAACCAAGGTTCAACAGTGATGAGGGGAAGTGAAACATTCTTCATGTTCTTACTACAATTTATTCATGTGTGCAATTTCCATTACTTAACAGTTACTTAACACTCAATATATTATATGTGCAACATTCTACCACTTAACATTTATTCAATTACTAGATATTTCAATGCGGGACATTATAACATCATATATGAATAATACATTCAACATATATCATCATTGCATCATAACATTAAACATCATAACATGCAAATATAACACATCACAACACACGGGTTTAATGTGGTTCACCCAACTTGGGTTACATCCAAAAGGATTGGCTTCTTTTATTATTCATTGATAATTCTCTTACAACTACATTCTGCACTACAAAATATGCAACAATAACATTACCCAAACCTGTCTAGTCGTTCTGCTGCAGTGCAAGCCTACCTCTGAAAACCTCAGTCACAACATATGAATACTTAACCAAAACCTAGTTCGCTCCTCATTCATCCACACTCGGACATTCTGAACCTTAGAACTAACTAACTTTCGAAACTTGTCTACCCAAAAACCCATTACATATTTATACATAGAAAATAGGGCTAAGATCGTTATAATGTGGACAAACATGTCCCAAAAACCCAACGGTCTATAACCATTTTCCTCCTTTTACATGCCACTCAGTCGCGTTTCCTTCTATCGCGCTCTTTGATTCCTTAAATTTTTCTTTGTCACGTGTTTTGGTCCTTCTTCTAACTTCCTTTTCTTCTTTGACTTATGCCGGTGGTCCTTCTTCTAACTTCCTTTTCTTCTTTGACTTATGCCGGCACATATCCCAAAAGTTGTCCAAAATGCCTATCCAACTTGTAAAGCAATTATACAGATCTACATCATTTTGAATGCACAATGGAAAAGATAAGATCGTCTTTCTTCGATTTCTTATTGACTTAAATCACAATTGTCATATTATATATTTTGAAGAATATTTCTTGTCTCTTGAATGGGGATCATGTAGTAAGAAGAAAATGCAATATTTTGTTTTTTAATTTATGTGCTAGTTGTCCGATTAAAAGTGAAAAACGAATTGCACCCTCGTCCATTTACGTAGTGATTCAGATATTCTTCATTCATTCTAGATCGAATATGTCTACTCTTGAATTCTCCCATTATTAAGATTAAAGCAAGGGGGAAGGTGCTTCTTTTAAAATAGAAAGTACAAAGGAAATCTGCAAAGAAAAAGACCTCGTGAGCCCTTCCCTCCTTCAATCAATCTGTGCACGGTAAAAAAATAAAAAAATTAGTGCTTTGACTTGAACTAACGAAAAGATCTCTAAAGCAATAACCATTGCGGCCCAAATATTAGAGATTGAAAAACAGAAAAGGGTTTTTGAATAATCGGTCCATCTAATCTTTGATACATTTTGACCTATGAATTGGAGGATCAACCATAGAAATTTAGGTATTAACTCATGATTTCTGGAGCATAATTGTTGAAGATGAAATGCATGTTTTTTTTTCTTTTAATTTCTGAGAAGACAATGGATGGAGACTTGGTAACACATAATTTCTATGGATCGTGATCCCTAATCTCTCTTCTAAGAAATCATTTACATTCTGTAACGGGACACCAATGCTATAACACAATTTTCCTCCTTGATGATCTACCCACAGTTACTGGCCTCTGCTCTAACCATCTCTCAAGCAATCAACAAGAGTGTTCTGCGTGTCAAAGGTGTGCAAATAACCTTGAACATGCCACATGTCCCGGGGATAGCTAAATAAAAAAGGAAACGAGGTATTGATTTGTTTACAAATTTTGTTCTATTGGAAATTGCCTTTGTGAAAATTGGGTAAAATAGTACTTGTGAAATGAGATCGTTATGGATGTCATATTGGCATAATATAATTTTTGGCCATTTTTAAAAATGAGGGTTTATGATTTTGGGCTTTTGTGAAGGATTGAGAAAATGATATTGTTTCCTTTATTGCAATAATTGAGTTGTGTGTTGATCAGAAAACTATTTAGAAGTAAAGGTAAAAAAATTCTTGGACTTTTATTGATTGAGTAAAAAATGAGGGTGATAGGAACTATTATTTTGTAAAGGGAGAAGGGAGGTTGGGGATTAGTTTGGCTAAAGCACTTGTAATTATAAAAGAGCTTGGAGATCTAAGGACATTTTGTACTTCTGTGTGTTTGTGCATATATCTTTTGATGCTTTTGTTTTCTAGTGTGACACATATTTAATACTCGGAAACAAAATCAAGGACACAATGTTCATGAAGTATATTGGTCATTGCAACAATTAATTGTATTGAAGTTCTCTTAAAAATCATCATCTTTGTCAAGTAGTAAAATGTTACTTTCCGAATTGTAAATCAAGAACAACAATCCTTGATTTACATGTTGAATTGTAAAAATTTGAAGAAGGATAAATATTTTGAATCTAAACATTGAATTGTACAAAGGGTCAAGTGCAAAACCCTTTCAAAGTCAATTGTGAATGTCATCATCAAGACATGCCTGAAATTTGAATAAGGAGGTCAAGTGAGTCAATCAAAGTCAAGTCATTGTAATCACACTTTAAAGTGCATGATCGGTAGTACCTAACACCCTAAGTGAAACATCAAATCAAGCGAGCGTAATATAAATTAAAAAGTGCAATAAAGCGAGCGTGTAATCAGAGACACAAATTCAAGTGAGTGAGTACAAGAGAACATGACAAGTGAGCGTGAGGATAAAAACAAATGGGCAAAGTAGGAAGGAATTTACAAAATGCCTCTTAAGAAATCAAGGAGCTACAAGAATATAAACATGAATCTCATAATTGGCTTATTGATCTTCAAAATCAAATAGATATGAAGGATCAATTAATTGATGCACTTTAGATAAAATTAAGAGAAGGGAAGAATCAAATTGATGACATGATTGATGCAACATTTGCAACAAATAACCTCGTATAAAAGGTTGATGCAAGTTGTGACATGGAGGATCTAATAGAGAATATTAATGCAACATGTGTTACAGGGGAGATTATCCCAAATATTTATGCAACATGTGATATAGAGGAGATTATCCAAAAGTTTGATGCAACATGTGATGCAAATGAGATGATGCAAAAGGTCGATGCGACTTGTGACACACAAAGCATAATACTGATGGTTGATGTTAATTGTGATGCATAGTACTTGATAGTTGATACACAAGGCACATAAGATATGGAATATTCCATTCAATTGATGGAGGAAATATTTATCAAAGATGGGTCCCAAGAAGAAGCACATAATGACATCAACATCAGTAGCAAATGTAAATTCCAAAATACAAAATAACAATGTCAAGATTCACAAAATGATATTTCCAAGATGGTTTTCAGACCTTGGGAAGAATCGATGTTCAACAAAGATCGACATGGATTAGGATATGACAAAAGAAACAACTTTCATATCTCAGATTACTCCAAACCAGTCCAGTTTGTGAGAGAAGGATTTCTTGAAGAAGTTAATAATATTGGTCATAAGTACCAATATTTTCATAGAGTTGGTCACCTGGAGACATAGTGTTTTTATCTCCATCCATGTCTTCATTATGGAAAGATAAATTTTACCTATTGAAAAATGTCGAAAGAAGACGAATATTAAAAAAACAATTCATTATGGATAGATAAATTCACGGTGGTGAAATAATCAAGTAAAGAAGCTACACAAGTCTTACCATCTAGTCGAACAGAGGTAAAGCCACGGTTTCATGGAGAAATAACACAAGAATAAATCTTTCAAACAACTATTCCAGATGATTTTGGGCATGATTGGGGTCTACTTATATATGTTCTCTAAAATTAAAACATGAATTAAAGGTGTTACTCTCCACATCTCGAGGGGGGGGGGTCACATTGATGAAAATGATAATTTGTTACACCTTCATGGGGGGAGTGGACATGGTTAGTGTTAATCCAAAACCACTACATTATTTAAGTATCAATGGAATATGGTTAGTGTTCAACCAACAAAACCACCACATGAAGAATCCAAAGCTCAATCTTACTATGAATCATTAAAGAATAGAAGAATCAAAATCTCAAGCTTGGATCCCTTGAATAAAATTCAACAAACTTCTCATCATGCACCTAAGAGGGGGGGATATCATATATTAATGATGATAGTCAGGATTCAAGATTTGAAGTCCTATCAATCATAAAATAATTGATCAACATTTGGGAATTCTATAATAGCAACTAGTCTCCTCAAATCAAATCAAGTATTAGGATGATTATTGAAAGAATTTGAATGTTCAGACATGATAGCTATTCATTTCTAGATGTACTATTCAACATCCATATATTGATGGTTTTTTAGGCATATCTTCATTGAATCTCAATTCAAAATTTTTAGATTGAAGACTGAATATGATACTAGTTATTGTTTCTTTACTGGTACAATTACTCAAACTTATGATTAAGGGGGGGAATGTTAGACCATGAGTCCCTAGACAATCACAAATTCTGAAACCACCTACTAATGAGTTGTAATACTTATCTATTAATGAGGTATTTTCATGATCCATTGATGAGTTTTCAATGAGATCTAGATCTAGAAGTGGTAAAGTCCATATACTATAAATTCATATCATGAGATCAATACAATGTGAAAGAGAATGGCATAAATCATTTTCCATGAAATCTTGTCTTTTATTTTTCATGCTCTATTTACTAACACTCCTGAAGTATCTAGGGGGTCTACATAGTCATTTGTGAAAGTAAGTAATGCTCTTCAAGCCCAAGACAGTTGACGAGGCCTATGTGCAAACATAATATCTGGAAAATATAGGTCATGTTAGCACTCTATAAATTTGTTCGGTTGATAAAACAAACGACAAAGGTAACCTAAAAACCACTTTAGAGATGGGTACTAGCCTGCTCAGCTCAGAGAGGGCTCTCTCCTATCACTTGGTCTTTAACAGATGAGTTTTCTTTAACAAGTCACATGCTAGGTTTTTTTTCTTAGAAGGGTTTTTTATAATTTCGTTGGCAAGGAAGGGGAGGGACACTTAGGGCTATGGAGTCAAACTTTTGAAAACAAATGGAAGCACTAATTGGTCGATTGAAATCTCCAGAGTATAAAGGCTAAATGAGGTGATGAATCTGATTTATAAAATTATAATTTTCAGAGTGTAAGAAGAAAGAAAAAACATATAACTGCATTAGAGCATTAAATAAAATGAATTCTGACTTAGTTAGGAAGAACTTAACACAGTTTAAATTTCTTAAGCCAAGAGTATCACAAGATGAATTATGGGCCTTTAACTATCCAATTTAAATAGAATACAGTGAAAATGAAATCAAGAAAACAGGAAATACATACGGAGAAAGAAGACAAATCTCAGACCACCACCATTAGAATCTTTTCATGGAAATTTCAAGACATATGCATGTGCATTCTATTCATCTTTAGAAAATTGCATTCAAGTTAAAAATAGCTAAAATTGTGCCATTGCACTTCTACCAACTCCTAATACATTTGGAACTCCTAATATTTATACAAGCTAAGTTCCTTCATTTTGAAATCGATTACAATGATTATAAAGAAACGTTTCAGTTTTGAAACCGATTACAATGATAAGAAAGAAACGTTTCAGTTTTGAAACTGATTAAAATGATAAGAAAGAAATGTTTAGGTTTTGAAACCGATCACAATGATCAGAAACGTTTCTTGATCTGTATTTTGGATTCTCTTGGATATGATTTGATGTGGATCATACCTTCTTCCTTGTAATTGGAAACGAGTGGAAATGGCATGTCGAGTTAGTGTATTGTTGAGTTGTAGGTGGAAGATGGTGGTAGCACGAAGGTTCTAACGATCCAGTGTTCAAAATGATGATCAAATAAAATAAATGACTCGATGTCCTTTTATACTTTTCCATTTTTCGGGGGGAAACTCACTTTTCATCCTGAAATGCACCTGGTGATTCCATGTACCTCCGAGAGAAAACCATGGTTAAAATTTCTGGACCGCCTTTCTAAATTAAACCCCGTGTAGCTTCGCCCCCCAAAATCATTCTCAGACGTTGATCTTGAGAACTCATGATCACAATGTTTCAGACCCGATTAGCTTAGCGCTCCTGCCAGATTTAGCTCTTTCCTGCCATATTTATCCCCTTTCCTAGTTTATCAAGCTTCCAAATCGGTTTAGCATTCCGCTAGATTCTGAAATCTTGATTTCACACACTAAAATTTTAATGGTGACTAACATGGGCTCCAACTGGGGATGCTATCCTACCAGCGAGGTGGAAAAGTACAACATACCAAGGGCCTGATCCATTTTGATGCTCCCAAAACATGTGTGTACCCTGCTCTGACTTGTCACCAGTATCCACTGAAAACCCAAGTGTGTACACTACTCTCAACTGAAAATTGAACGCTAAATACACCACTACAATCTGAATGTACACACTGCTGAAAACCCAAACTGAAAACTGATTGACCAACAAGCTTATTTGCACACTCCTATCTACTGTAAAAATGATGAAATGAATACTCAATCAAGTGGTGCTAAAGTTTCAATGCAACCAATCAAGCAATTGTCTTCTCGATTGTCCTATGCTCACATTTTTCTTATGCAGAAAGAAAAATGTAAAAGATGGCAGCTGAAAACAAAAATTGAATCCAAAATTTGATCTTATGAATGAAAAAAATTCCTCCTACACTGATGAATGTAATAGGACGGCCACAGGATCCTGAAAACCATGAAAAATCATTTCTTCTTGATGAACAAAAACATAAAGACAAGTCGTTTTTCATAAGTGTTTGTTGTTCTTGCTCTATTTCTTCAGTTCTGAGAACATTTTCAAATGAAATGGCGGAAATAGGTTTGTCCATTCTTCCACGCCTATCAACAAAAACATGCATACATCCTTAAACATCTTCAAATATGACAACCATATTATGTGCATCAAGGCTATCCTCTTGTTCATCAAACAATTCTGATTTGGTTTTATTAACCTTCAGGAATTTTGCTTGAGGACTGTCATTTTGACTTTCAAATGAATAAAGGGAAATAAGTTCATGTTCATAATCTTGTTGCAAATGTGAAAATCTAACCACATGAACTATTCCAAAGTCTATAGTTCCTATGGATGCATTTTTAAAACTATGACTTTCAAAGGAATCAAACTGCCTCTTCATTATTTTTCTGTATTTTTGATTGAAAAGTGGCATACACTGTTTTGTTTCTTTCCTGAAACTCTATGTCATTTTTTGGTTCACTACTTGAAGTCTCCATAGATGTAGTTTTAGATCCCTCATCCATGTCTAAGCCACTTAGAATTTGAACAACCACATCATTCACAGGGAAAGAAAGACAACTTTGAAGAACTTTGTCTTGCTGGAAATCTTGTTGAATATCTTGATCAAGTTCGGGAGAAGGAAAATGACTTTTAGCAAGAATTTCTTGATCAGCTTCATCTTCAGCCAAAGGAGGGGCTACTATTTGTTGTTGGGATGAATATTCATAAAGGGATTCTATGATTTCATCATTCATACACTCTTCATTACCAAAAACATTTTCAAGGTACTTAATGAAATATTCACAAAATTCACAACAATCTTCAAACACCAAGAATGAAGTATTAGATTATCCATAATGCTTAAAGAATGTTATGTGGAAATCCTTAACAGAGTATAAGCTACCTGGTTTTAAACCTTCATACCATAATCTTGATTTCCCCTCTAGAGTAGCCATAAAAATTTTCATCAAACAATCCTCATGAAATTCAACCCCCATCTTACATATGTGCATGTGAAATCTAATCAAGTGCAAGGAAACATCATTTCCTCTCCCATCTTTGAATTTAGGAAAATATTTTTTCCAATCTATGTGATGAATGTGATTTGGAAATCTAGGAGTATGAGAGTGATTCATTGGAGCATACCCTGGAGATCTGTAATCTATCCTGAAGCAGTGGATTCATCAATAAAATCTTTAGGATACTAAGTCTTTGGACAGTGGAGTCGCCATGAAAATTTTTAATTCTAGATTCTTGAAAATGGAGTCACCAGGCGGATGATGTACAACCTTTTTGTTTCTGAATATTTTTCACCATCAGTACTCAGATCTGAAATTTGTCGTTTATCCCAGGGAATATTTCACCTTCGTTCCCCGACAACGACGCCAAACTGTTAACACTTTATAAATTTGTTCGGTTGATAAAACAAACGATAGAGGTAACCTACAAACCACTTTAGAGTTGGGTACTAGCCTACTCAGCTCAGAGAGGGATCTCTCCTGTCACTTGGTCTTTAACAGATGATTTTTCTTTAACAAGTCACTAGCTAGGTTTTGTTTCTTTGAAGGGTTTTTTATAATTTCGCTAGCAAGGAAAGGGAGGGACACTTAGGGATATGGAGTCAAACTTCTGAAAATGAATGGAAGCACTGACTGGTCGGTTGAACTCTCCAGGGGATAAAGGCTAAATGAGGCGATGAATCTGATTTATAAAATTATAATTTTCAGAGTGTAAGAAGAAAAGAAAAACATATAATTGCATCAGAGCATTAAATAAAATGAATTCTGACTTAGTAAGGAAGAACTTAACACAGTTTAAATTGCTTAAGCCAAGAGCATCACAAGATGAATTTTGGGCCTTTAACTATCTAATTTAAATAGAAGACAGTGAAAATGAAATCAAGAACACAAGAAATACATACGGAGAAAGAAGACAAATCTCAAACCACCACCATTAAAATATTTTCATGGACATTTCAAGACATCTGCATGTGCATTCTATTCAGCTTCAGAAAATTACATTCAAGTTCCAAATAGCTAAAAGCGTGTCCTTTCACTTCTGCCAACTCCTAATACATTTGGAACTCCTAATATTTATACAAGCTGATTTCCTTCGGTTTGAAACCGATTACAATGATTATAAAGAAACGTTTCAGTTTTGAAACCGATTACAATGATAAGAAAGAAATGTTTCAGTTTTGAAACCGATTACAATGATAAGAAAGAAACATTTTAGTTTTGAAACCAATCACAATGATCAACAGGAAACGTTTCTTGATCCGTATTTTGGATTCTCTTGGATATGATTTGATGTGGATCATACCTTCTTCCCTGTAACTAGAAACGAGCAAAATTGGTGTGTCGAGTTAGTGTATCTTTGAGCTACAGGTGGAATACGGTGGTCATGCCAAGGTTCTAATGGTCCACTGTTCAAAATAATAATCAAATAAAATAAATGACTCAATGTCCTTTTATACTTTTCCATTTTTGGGGGCGTGAGAAAGTGGTTTGAGGAAACTCATTTTTCATCCTGAAATGCACCTGGTGATGTCACATACCTACGAGAGAAAACTGCAGTTTAAATTTCGGGACTCCCTTTCAAAATTAAACCCCATGCTCGCCCCCTGAAATCATTCTCGGTCGTTGATCTTGAGAACTCACGATCACGATGTTTCAGACCCGATCATCTTAGCGATCCTGCCATATTTATCCCTTTCTTTCCATATTTAGCCCCTTTCCTAGTTTATCAGGATTTCAAACCAGTTTAGCATTCCACTAGATTCTGAAATCTTGATTTTAGACAGTAAAAATTTAATGGTGACTAACAGGCCACAAGAAAGGATATTCAGGTGGTTCCAAGTAGAAACAACACCAAGACGCTTCCAAGGAAGGGAAGAAGAAGTGGAAAGGGAAAGATAAGAAGATGAAAACCATTGCACATTAATGCAAGGATCCAATTAGCCACTGCAACCATTGAAATATTGATGGTCACATTGAGTAAAAGTGTTGGAAACTACATCCATAGTTTAACCCTAAGAACAGTAAGAAGGATGCCAAAAAGAAGAACCTTCTAGCCAAGTATTCAAGAAATCAAGTAGAGAGCAAATTAGATGTGGATGAGAATATTTCCAACACCTTAGTGCAAAAAGAGGTGAATATGAGTATCCTTCATCCCAAGGAAGAGATGGAAATGAAAAACATCTTCCATATCAAGATCTAGGTCAAGAAGACCGAGGTAGACACTCTATTCAATTCTGGTTAACAAGAAGACCAAGGTAGACACTCTATTCAATTCTGGTTCACAAGAAGACCAAGGTAGACACTCTATTCAATTCCGGTTCACAAGCCAATATCATAGAAATTGATGAGGTCAACAACCTTGGTTTGGAGGTTCATGATCCTCCTATCCCATATCCATAGGGTGGGTAAACAAGTATTTAGATATCAAGGTCATGAAACAGTATAAGATCAATTTTGATATAAGTGTGGATTTTATTGATGAAGTGGATTTAGATGTAGTGCCCCTTGATGTGTGTGGTGTAGTGTTTGGAAGCCCCTACATGGATGTGAGGGATGCAGTTTTTATGTGAAGAGAGAACTAATACCACTTTATCAAAGATGATAAGTATTTCATCATCAATGTGCATAACAGTAAATCAAATATCTAACTACTAAGTGCCAACCAAGCCAAAAAGTTGATTAATTCAAATAAGAAATATGTTTTTCTTTTATTAAGAGAGAATCAGGTGGGTGATGAATTGATAGGAGTGAAGGAATCCCTGGAGGGATGTACTAAAAATAAAAAACAACAGTTGGAAGAGTTGTCGCAAGCATACATAGGAGTTTTTTATGAGCCTAAATGACTACCACCTAAGAGGGAATTAGAGCGCAAAATACAATTGTTTCATGACTCCCCATTACCAAATATTAGGTTGTATAGACGGTCTTCTCTAGAAACAATTGAAATGAAGAAACAATTGCAGCAATTGCTAGAGTAGGGAGTAATTTGATCAAGCATGTCTCCTTTGGGTTACCTATCATCATCATACCTAAGGAGGATGGGACTTGGAAAATGTGTATCAACTACAAATATTTTAACAATATTACACTCAAGAATTGGTACCCTTTGCCCATAATCGATGATTTGTTAGACCAGTCGCAGCATGTCAAGTACTTCACTAAGTTGTATCTCAAATTGGGATACTACTAGGTATTTTCAAAGAAGAAGACACCTATAAGACCACCTTTAAGACAAGGAAAGGTTAGTACGAGTTGTTGGTCATGCCATTTAGTTTATGTAATGCACCAACTACATTTATGAGACTTATGAATGATGTGTTACACCCATATTTAGATTCATTTGTTGTAGTGTATTTGGATGATATATTGTCTTATATCTATTCCTGTGAGGAACACAAATCACATCTCATGTAAGTGTTAGAGACTCTGTAAAATCACAAGCTACTGGCTAACCTCAAGAAATGTGAATTTTCTTAACAATCATTGGTGTATTTTGGGTATGTGACTGGTGGAGGGGAGCTCAAGATAAATCCCGCAAAGATGGATTCCATCAGAAAATGGATAGTTCTTACCAGTGTCACTAAAGTAAGGAGATTTGTTGGGGAAAAACAGTACCTACAAAAGTTCATAGTGTCCTTTTCAATGGTATTGCACCACTCCATGACATAAAAACGAGCAATAATATTTTCTAGCGGGGAAAGAATCAACCTAAAGCTTTCAACGAGCTAAAATGAAATATCGTTGAAGCATGAGTTCTTTCATTTCCTAACTTGCAAAATCCCTTTGAAGTGGAGATAGAGACAAGTGGGTATATTGTGGGAGTAGTTTTGATGCAAGGAGATAAGCCAATATGCTATAATTTTGAAATGTTTCATGGGGGAGTCTTAAACTACCTTACATATGATATGGAACTCTATGTCTTAGTTCAAGTCGTTGAGAAGTGGAAGCATTGTCTAATGGGAAATGAAACCATTATCCACACAAATCACCATCCACTGCAGTATTTTCAAGCCTAGAGTAAGCTTCAACAAATGACACATTACAAGTGGATGGGGTTTTTGAAGAAATTTTATCTATTCATCAAGTGTAAGAAGGGAAACACTAATAAGTTGGTAGATATGATTTCAAGGACACCCACATCCAATATTATAGCTTTGGAAACTCTTATGCACATGGAGACTTTTACCCATGATGCATACATAGAATACGAGGACTTCAAGGGGGTGTTTCATTAGTTATGAAGTTGAATTCAAGTAGAATAAGGTGATAGTAAAGATGACTATCATCTCCGGAATGGGTTACTCTACAAGATAGACAAGATCCATGTTCCTAAAGGTGAAAGATTGTAGATTATCAGAGAGGCTCACACCTCCAAAATTGCAGGACATTTTGGTGTTGGGAAGATAGTTTCTAAATTAAATAGGCATGTGTTGGCCCTAAATGCAAGAATATGTAGCATAGTATATTAGAGAATTCATGCTTTGTTGTACCAACAAGCCTAGTAATAGGAATCAAGGTCAATACCATCCCTTTCTTGTACCCACGTGACCTTAGGAAAGGATTTCCATGGATTTTGTGGGAGGTTTACCAAAAACTAGGTAGGGACATGACTATTTATTTGTGGTAATTGGAAGCTTCAACAAGATGTGCATTATGTTTCCTTGTAAAAAGACCATCAAAGGACAAGAAAAAATAAACATGTTCTTTGAACAATTTTGGGTGCACTTTGTGATACCAAGGAGCATCATCTTAGACACGGATACTAGATTTCTCAGTTCCTTTTGGACTACACTTTGGGAGAAGATGAACACTATGTTTAAGAGATATACCACATTCCACCCAAAAACATATGGGAAAACAAAATTATTCAACGAGACTTTGGTGCAACTTTTGAGGGGTTACAATGAGAAGCATTCAAATACCTAGGACAAAAATATGATCTATATTCAACACTCTTA